>JXCR01064129.1:31623-55504 GCA_002079205.1 Phalaenopsis hybrid cultivar | reverse complement strand
AAAAAAAAAAAGAGAAAAAAATAAGTTTTGATAAATTACTTTCAAACAAAATATACTTCTCCACGAAACAAAATGGATAACTCTTCTTTGCATGCTTAAGTTGTGTGTATGTCAAAAACATAAATTTTAAGNTTCCAGATTTTGCTTTTTGAGATGCATTTAGGCTTGCTACACTTAAGGAACATCGGATCTCACGGGCGCGTACAGGTTTGCTTTACATTTTACAGCACTCAATTTTCCTACGTCTACCTGTGGTTGCTCTTCCTGCATAACATGTTATAATTTTCCTGTTTCTACCTGCTACCGTACTGTCAAGCATGTTACACCTGTCCTGTTTCTACCCGCTATTGTCTTTCATGTATAGCCTGTCATACTGCTTCCCTAGCATGTTATGTTCTTCTCTCAGCATGTTATATTGTATTTTCTCTTTACTATACAGTGCATTGTTACTTTTCTCTCACACTGCATGCTTAGTAGCTTTGATATAGTATGCCTTAGTTTAGGATAACCTATTGGTTAGAAGCATTTTCAAAACTAAAACTATACCAGGAGGTGCTACTACGAGAGGCTCGGAGCAAACATCGTGGGCAGCGCGGCAAGGGATAACTTCAAGATACTGCAGCAGCAAACAAAACACATCACATCACCCTAACACTTTCTTTAGTTTAAACAACCCATAGGATCACTCTTTAGGCTTTTGTACAACTCTGTTGTACAATTATAAGTCCTAACGTTTTAGGTTCCGAAGGTTACCGTTCGGTACGGTGTAAATCCTCCTGTCTTTTAGGCTATTTGCACAGTCTGATATTGTGCTAATGGTTACCGTACGGTACGGTGTAAATCCTTCTGTCTTTTAGGCTATTTGCACAGTCCGACGTTATGCAAGCATAAGTCCTAAATCTTAAATAATTTGCGGGATTGAAATATCAAATAAACATCATTTCAAAAACATAAAGCCGAATAATAAGATAGTTGGGACATCTCTGGGGTTTCTCCTGGATCTGTGATGTCCCCTACTTTTCTTCCCTTTGAATTTCTTAAATAATTGTTCCTATTTTGAGTCATTCCCATTTGACTTTCTTATGTCCAATCGTGAAAACCTAAACTTTGAAATCTTGAAAGCAAAACCACCTGATCTTAATCGAGAGTTGTCTTAAGTGATTTCGATCATTTAAGATGTAATTAACTATAGGGGCTTGCCTCTATAGGGAACCAGGAACCCAGATAAAATAAACCCTATCTAATTTTTATGTTAGATAGGGGAACTTGTTGGCCTTTTTATAAAATATTTCGCAGATCAAAACGGATGTCACAAATTGTTTAGTCTAGATGATTAAATCCCTATTACAAGTAATATATTTATTCTTCGGGATAAGTGTATTGCTTGTAGTATTGTATTAAATCATCTAAACTATTTGAAAATGTGAGACTCGTTTGGTCTCACTTATTTTAAAAAATTACTTCTTTAAAAAAAATTATATTTATATTTAAATTATTTTCAAAATCACAAAATCATCACTTTTTCAAACTACGAAAGTGAAGTTGACAATAAATAAAACGGCTGACAGTGTATCACAAGTACCTTTAGTTGAGTGAGCATAAGTAGTAGTGTTCTTCATATGACAATAAAGTGGATGTATTCTCAGTCACATCACCTGTCGCTCTCTGTTTTCTTTCAACATCTCTAAGAGCTCATGATCTTTATCGGTAAACAGCACCCCCGATCTCTCCCTCGTTCTCCGCTACAATCAGATTCGCCCGGTGGCCCACTCTTCCACCCCTTTCGGCCCCATGATTACGACCATGGCCTCTAGGCTGTCCATGTCCACTCGTCTCTCTCTCCTTGGGTGGCCTTGAACAAGTCTTACTCAAGTGTCCCACTTCTCCACCGTTGTAGCACTTGCGATTCTCCCCTTGGGCACCTGTCATACTTGAACTCGAGGTAGCTAAAGCTGATCATGTACCTCGATGTCCTCTTGACTCAGAGTGTTCTCCTTCTATATCATCGCAGTGATGGTCTCATCCAATGAAGGAATCATTGCCTGGACCATCATCAGGTGAGTCAGAAACTACATAGTCCTCATCTGTGAAAATATCTCCCCCTTCATGCACCTCGGATCACTACAACTTGACATACGTGAGAAGTGATCAAGATCTTGCCACAATCACTGCAATTTTATGGAGTACTGAATCGATCTATCACCCTGTACCACTGCCTCTATGTAACGCTGAATCTGGAACACCTTCATGTGGTTCTTAATCCCACATAGGTTCATTTCAGCTTTGCTCAAATGTCCTTCACCTTTCGAATACTATCCACTAATGTGACAATCGATGCAACCATCGAGTTGAGTAATAAAGTATAAATCAATACATGTATGATCCTCCACTCATCCCCCTCAGCACTATCACTCTTTAGCTCCGCCCATATCAGGTATCATTCTAGTCACTTCCCTACTAGAGCAATCTTGATCCAATGCTAGCAACTCAGATACGTGGCCGGTCTATCGAGCTTCAGATACATAGGAGGGAGATCTAGTTTCACCTGCGTCGTAGCATATGCTGAGGCAGTGGCTCCCCTCGAGACGCTAGCAGCCTTCAAGAGCCCGACCAAGACCTTCAGAACTTCGGGATCTTCCCTAGAAGCTCTAATCCTTTGCCTCTTGCACTAGTTCCATCTCTTGGCATTCTCTACTCATTGGTACCACTGACAGCTTTTCAAGAACAATTTCACCGTGGATTGAAATTGGAGCACCTTGTTCGGAACTCTAGCGGCCACAATACCAGCACCTCGAGGAGCAGGCACCGTCAACATAGTGATGGATCCACACTTTCAAGTGACCTTTCGTGACACAATATGCAGCTTGCTGATCTTGTTTCCCCAATATCTTCTCGTTGCCTTCCCGGTTAGCTCTAACACGACTGTATGATTGCATGTATGGACAAGTACAGCATATCAATCAGTGCATTCCACCCCCATTATTTTTCTCATTTTCAAAAGGAAAAGAAGCATATTGGGTGATTTATATAAATAGATTGTTATATATTTATACTTCTAACAACAAAAACTTTATATTTTCATTTATAACATCCTAGTAGCTAATGTTAGCGGTAGTTTTATGTCATTTAAAGATTTAAGTGTTACAAAAGTAAACATAAATTTCAAATATGAATGTTTAAAAACATGAAAATTAAATAATACTTATGCAAAATTCCTAAAAATATATTACATGCTTTCATTTTCCCGAGAGAATAATTGTAGGGCAATTCAAAAGCAAATTCACACAGTAGCACCCAACTAAAAGAAAAAAAAAATCTTGCCAAGAAACTGCTAAAAACAGTCGAAGTGCACAAATTAATTGTTTACTGCACTACCTCATTATCATGGAAATGAACCAATTAAAACAACACAAGCAGATTATGAATAGGAAAGAACAAACCAACCGTAATCATCGCTTCAAAATTAGGTGCCATCGCAAAGCAAGCCCAAAGAGCCTCCTTCCTTATCTGTAGACAGAATATAAAGTAAGAAGTTAAAGTAAGCTCAAACCAATTCTTTCCAATTTCGTTGGTCCACGATTCAGGAATTACAAAGTAAATAACCTAGATGTGAGGTAATATGAAGGCTACTTTTTAGGCAATCATAAAAAATGATAGTTGCTTTGATCTAATAGTATTCCTTTAAATTTTATGAATAAATGGAGCGATATTCAAGCCTGTACTAGAAGGTAACAAATAACATAAACAATTTAACTTGGTTTTATTTTTTGTTTTATTTTATTTTATTTTATTTATTTGTTTATTTTGGAGTGACAGTAAGATGAAGAAAATTGGCATTTTTACTGATCACCTTCCACAGTTCTATTTTAGCCTCTGGATCTTCAACGTAAACAAAATCAGAGCCATTATGTTCAGAAACAATCTTCTGGACTAGAAGAGTCTGCTCTCGTGCTTGTGCTTCTGAAAATTGCCAAAAAGAATCAAGAAACATAAATAAGATGGGATATAAAGCACATGAAGAGAGTGAAATGAATCATGTTTCAAAAATAAACCTACAAAAGCAGAAGTGTTATTAAGGTCATATAAGAAGAGATTAAGACAAAAGGTCCGGATAACTGAATTACCAAAGGCATATTCAAATTGAAAACAAGATTTTGGCATACGCAATTTTGTCTCCTAACATACATTTCCTTCAACAAAATTACTATCTCCCAAAAGGTACAAGCACAACAGAGGCCTTTGTGCTTCATATGAGGGTTGTTAAAAATTCAATCTCCAACAAAAAGGCCTTAAATCAAGCAATATATCTCATTGTTTTCGGGACCTAGGGGATAGGACTCGAGTTTGAGAACTAGAGCTACAAGAAATATAATTTTTCTTTCTCCCTGCATGAGTTTAAATCTGTAACTGCTATTGAGCCCCCCCAAAAAAAATGCAATTGGTTTATGCCCAGCATATCACTAATAATATATTTATAATGGATTCTATCATTAAAAAAAAAAGATCAGACCTCTAGTCAATCAAACATTGGCTCAAGGACGGCCCAAAGTTATTAAATATGATCTAGTCTAAGTGCAAAAGACTCAAGATATTTTGGCAAGCCAACTAAAATTCAAGATCTATTTGAACAAAAAATCAGCCTAATCAAACCTAAAAATGCTCATTCTCACAAAATAGACTAATTTTCCAGCATATATATGCATGCACAAATAAAAATATAGATTCATATATATAAAAGCATTGATGTATGTGTGTCCATACGCATATATACATAAATATACGTTCAGATGCAATCATATAAACATTCATATAAATTCAAACTTGATCTCAAGTTCCACTTGACCTAATCCAAGATCAGCTCAATTCAAGATCAATCCATACCAGACATGGCTTGTTGACTTTGACGAGCCACAATCAAAGAGCCAAAATTTAATCTGATTTTTGAGTTATCTTAGATCTTCAGGCAAAATTCACAATTATATTCACATATAGTCATCTGGTGAAGTATGCAAGGTTACTAAGAGTCAACTATTAAGCTGAAGCACGACCACCCATCTAGGTTACTAAGAGTTAACTATTATGCTGTGAAGCCTAATTTTTGCACTAAGAAAAATATGTGCTACACAAACTTAACCGCAATTGACCATAGCAGTAAATATGTTGCTGGGGTTCAAAGGAGTTTGACCCCTTTAGCCATAGTAAAATATCAAATATTTGTGGGTTATTTCAACAACAACAGGCCTTTATCCCACTAAGTGTGGTCGGCTACATGAATCGTTGTTCTCCATTGTGTCCTAGTGAGTGTCATATTTTCATTTAAATCTAATAAATTAAGATCACTTTTTATACAATATGCCCAAGAAGTTTTAGGTTTACTTTTGTCTTTCTTAACATAAGTTGAATCTAAAACATCTACTCTCCTAACCGAACCATCAGATGGTCGACATTTAATATGACCAAACCATCTAAGTAATCTTTTCTTCCACTGGAGCTACACCAACCGTTTCACGGATAGATTTGTTTTGTATTTTGCCTCCAAGCGTCAAGCCACTCATCCACCTAAACATTCCCATCTCAACAACACTTAACTATGTTTTATGGTCATATTTTTAGTTTTAAGATAATATTAAAGAGTCTGATAAGCCAAAAAACTCTCAAATCTCTTAAATATTTCCACACTTCAATTGGGATATCAAGTCCTAGTGATTTTCCTCCATTGATTTTCTTTAAAGCACTCTACTTCATTTTTACTAATGCGGCGATAAAAATAAAAAGTTTTATTATTATTAATAATATTAAAATCACTAAGGTAGATTGTATCTTCATTAACTTCATTGAAAAGTTTATGTTGGATATCTTCATCTAAGAAAAGTAACTTTTGATTTTCATCTTTAATACGTTTTACTTACATTGACTCTTTACTTTTCATTTCACTTTGTTTGGCTATTATAAACATATACTTTTCACTCTTTTTATAATCTCATCTATTATAAAGATTACTTTAAACAAAATTCTTAGCGTCATAAATTGTTCTCTTAGACTCTCTACGAGTCATCTTATTGTTTTCCCAGTTCTCTAAGCTTTTATAATTAAACCAATCTTTATGACAACTTATATTTTATCTTTTCTTACACATAATTATTCAACCACTAACTATTTTTATTTGTAAAAACTTTTCATTTTGATTTTCAAAGTAAAACTTCTGTCACTTACTGAATAGTTTTTGTCACTTTATTCTACATAGAATTAGCTTATTCATGAACATCCCAAATCTTAAAATCTTGAGGTTTACTCATAAAAATCCACGACAAATATTTTTATGACAATGTTTCAATATATTTTTTATCTTGCAAGTCTTCATCTTAAAATCTAGAACAAATAATCGATGTTGAGTACTCAATTTTTCCCTTAGAATAACCTTATAATCTTTACATTATCGATGATCCATTTTTCTCATAAGAAAATGATCAATGTGTTTTATTAGACATATTCTTAAAAGTAATAATATGCTTATCTCTTCTCTTAAATAAGATATTAGCAATAACAAAATCATAAGCTAAAGCAAAATAAAATATGATTCTATTTTTTTCATTAATTACTCCAAAATCGTATCCACCATGAATATTTCTAAAGTCAACCACTACTCTACCAACATGTTCATTTAAATCTTCCCTAATAATTTTTTTATTTAAAACTTATCATTTGTATTAATTCTTTTAGGTCATTTTAAAATTTTTCTTTTGAACCTATATCTAAATCTAATTAAGGAGCATAAACACTTATATTATTAAAATCTTAATATCGACAATATTATATTATTAAAATCTTAATATCGATAATAATCTTTATGAGTATAATTTTATCTCAAATTTTATTATTTTTTACAACATTATCTTTCAACTTTTATTGATAATTACACCTACACCAATTCTAGTGCAACTCCTACCTAAATACCAAAGTTTAAAACATAAACTATCAATCTCCTTGGCCCTTTCTCCAACCTATTTAGTTTCTTGAATGCATATAATATTTATCTTCCTATGAGTCATAATATCTAAAAATTCAATTAATTTACCAATAAGATTATCTATATTTCAAGATCATAACATATTAGTTTCATAGACTAACTTCTTTGCCTCAATCCGTCCATAATGTGAGAACCCTTGCTTATTTGACAACATAATCGGACGTCGTTGTGGCGACACTTGCGCACTTTTCGCTATATTCAGGTCATATATTGTGTCGCTTGCAGGGAACGCCCTAATATTTACACAATGATTTAAATTATTCATATCATAAATTTTCGACAAAAATTTGTCGGTTGTTTCATTAACAAAAATTTTTAAAATAACATGATATTTTCGGTTAGTTAAAAATTTTTTATCTTTAAAAAAATTGAAAATCTCCTCGACAAAATCATGTGAAATCGCATCAATGATAATAATGTAGAGATTAATTAAGGTGAACCTATATAAAATGATTGTCTTTTTTTGTTTGCTGATCTACTTAATTTTATTCTTTTTCGCTCTTTTTATATGTAAATTTAAGTTTAGTATATTTTTAACATTAATAGTGTCATGACCCGACCCTAGGTTTAAAATTAACTAAGGCGGGAACAGACGGTTAAATGGTGAAATTAAGTTTTCAATTATTTTATTTCTATCAATAGCAGTTTTATATCCAAAAATTAATTGAAAGAGCCACTAAAGAAAGTACCTAAATTAAAAAATCAAAATTTATTTTTTCGATTGTTGATCTCATATTCTACACACATTTAACTCTTCTAGTATTCATCTTATTCAAAAGCTCCTGAAAAAATATTAAATCAATATAATGAGTTAAGATAACCAAGCAGAGAAAGCATACTTCTAAACTACAGTAATCCAAGAAAAAGAAAGATATGCATGCTGATCTTTCATATCTCACTATTGAAAATCATATAATAATCGCATGCATGTCTCCATGATATTTACTCAACAAAATAACTTAAACTTTAATATGCATTAACTTTAACTTTACTTTTAAGGTTTAATCTTTAATTTTACTTTTATTTTGTACTCTTAACTTTTACATCCATCTTAGGAGCACCGTCAAAGCATAACATATCACACCCCTAGCCAATATTATCATGCCGGCAGAAAGGTATGTGATTTAAATTACACGATTATCTGAGATGAAAAAGTGTTTACTCACCTCTGACAAATATTCTCTCATCGACACAGCGGTTTGCGATCTAAATTCCATAATTATCCGAGGTGGTAAGAAAATACCTACACGGGTGGTACATTAGCATTCCCTGCTTGCACCATAAGGGGATAAACTCCTCTTAGCTACACATACAAGTATTCATATATTACACTTTTTCATTCTTCATAAAATATATTTTTTTTATGAGGCACTTTACATTTATCAACTGATGAATAAATGTACCATTACTAAATATATATAAGTCATGAAATAATTTGATATATGCACTTATACTAGAATTTTCATATAATAAACTATATATAAACATATTATAATATAAATGTCATTCAGTAATCAAATAATTTCAAAAGAAAATCATTCTGCAGCTATTTAACATGGGTAATTTTTTTCTAAAAATATGAAGAAACTATTATAATCTAAATCTCGCTGAAATAGAGCATAAATAAAATCAAGCATACATTTAAAAATAATGAAAATTAATGAAATTTAGAAATAAAATTAATCACCTAAACATTTTAAAGACCTCTTCAAAAGCTTATTCCTCAACTTTATCTCCAAACATTAATTAATATAGTTCCAATTTAATACTTAAATATGATTTCAATTTTATCTCCAAACATTAATTAATATAGTTCCAATTTAATACTTAAATATGATTTCAATTTTTACAAAAGAAATCTAAATTAATTAAACCAATCTCTTAACTTAAAGGCCCGGTTTGCTTCCTCACACCCAAGGCTCCTTCCTCGGATTAATCGATTTAGTTCAACCTTTATTCTTCTGCATATTTTTTCTGATATTGAATTATAATTAAATACTTAATATATTTAATTAAATATGCAAATTAAAACTAAAAAATTAAACCCTTACTCAGTGTCTTTCTTCTTCATTCTCTAACTTGAGTATTCTTTTGCAATTGATATCTAATTTAAGAAGAACTAATATTAATCATTAATATATTTTCAATTTACTAACTATTTAATAAACGATACAACTCTATACTTACCACAATTATCTCTTATTCTTTACAAAATTCACAATTCAAAATCCCTAATCCTTTTGAATTAGTAGTTCTTCAACCTGTATTTTAATTCTTAAAATAAATATTAACATAATATTTTCAATTATAAACAATATCATCAATTTAAAACATAAAAACTTACTGGCTTGGCTAACAACTTAAACTCCTGCAAGCTAGAGCTGCTTGGCTTGGTTGGCACCTCCACACAATGGCTTCCACCTATCCTTCTTCCAGTGCTCACGCATAGGACTCACAAACGCTTCCTCCTCTCTTCCCTCCCTTCTCTTCTCCTTCTCCTTCTCCTTCAATTCACGTACGGGAACTCACAGCCCTAAAACCTTCAGTTCGTCTCAATACAGCCTAGGTCACTACTCAATTCTCCATCTCTCATGAACGCAAAGCTTCCTCTTCTTCCTGTAAGATGCACGAGCCGTCTATTTCTTCCTCCGCAAAAGGCACTGCACTGCACTGCCAGTCCCACACGCCGTGATTTCTTCGCGTCTTCTCCTTCACGCACAGCGCTCATCTTTCTCCTACACACAGAAACACCCTCGATGTTCTGTTCTTACAAGAAATGTCGAACCTCGGGTATGAGAAACACAAAATCTGTCCTTCTTCTTCTTTTTCTCTACCTCGCCTTGCTTCTGTCTCTCGTTCTCGATTCCGATTGCTCCCTTCAGTTCGAATGAGAAAAAAGGGGGAGATAAATTCTTTATTTTGATTCCTTGTGAGCGTCATGTTTCTTTTGAGCAACACACATANTGGCTATCTCCAACCCAAGCAGAAAGTGGTGCAGTGTCTCTCCCCGGCCGCCGCCGATTCTCATATCTCCTGCGTGTGACCAATGAAACTACGAGAAAATATTACGTCCGGGCATCATAGGTGTAGACGGTGGTATTACAATAACATTATGAATATCATCAGAATACTACCATAAGTGTTATTTTGATTATATTTTAGTATAATACCATCATGATATCACCAGAATATTATAAATTCTGATCTGCAAGCTACAATGTCCTGTAATGATTATAGTTGAAAAGTCTCATTGCATTTTGTTAATTAGTGTTTAATGTATAGTCTTGAGTGGGTCTTTGTTGGTACAACAATGTATTGGGAAATTAGGAAAATATAATTATCCGCAGCCGGTGATTCTACGCCAACGAAAGCATTTGTACAACAATGACATTGAAGCCGACGAGCTTTACTTCGCTCTCCTTTGCTGTTTCTCATCTCTAAACCATAGCTAGGGGTGTAAACGAACCGAACACGAACAAACAGAGCTTGTGTTCGTGTTTGGTTCGTTTTAAATTTAGTTTGTTTGAAATAAGCTCGTGTTTGAAATTGTTCGTGAAGTCGCTGTTCGTGTTCGTTTCTTAACGAACGAGTCGAACACGAGCTGTTCGCGAACAACAAGCCAGTTTGACATCCCTAATATTAATATATATAAATTAATTATATAACTTATATTATATAAATATATAATATATATATCAGTATATTACTAATATAGTATATTAATATACTATTATTATTATTTTACTATATATTATAATTTATAAAATTTAATTTTTTGAATATCATAAATTTTTTATATATAATTATTTTAAATTATTTTATATTTCGAACAATAACGATTTGAACACGAACGAACGCATCACTGTTCATGTTTGGTTCATTTAACTAACCGAACGAAAAAAATTTGTTCATGTTGGTCTCATTTTCTTATCGAACGAATCAAACACAAACTCATTGACGAACCGAACACGAACTGTTCGCGAACAACGAGCTTTTTTGACAGCCCTAACCATAGCCATCATTGGATTCTCTATGATGGTTGCCGATGGGCGGCGAAATGTAAGGATATATTTTTTTAATATAAAATAATTAAGTAATAAATGAACTAATTAATAACTTATTTAATTATTTTAAATATTTAAAATTAATTAATTAATGCAATTAATTGTGGTTTTGAGGCAAATTTAGGGAAAAAAGCCCAAATTAAAACAAAAATTGACATAGATCTCAGAGATACACAAGAATCTAAATGATTTATCATATAAACATGGAGGCCTAGTTAGCCCTAACCAAAGTTTTATTCTGGTATAATGATTTTACATGAAGACTTTGGACTGTTGTAGTCTAGGTTCAATTTAATTTGAGTTTAGATTAATTTAGGTTTAAATTGGTTTGATTTCATTTAGATTAGATTCATTTAGGTCTTGGTTTGGTCTAGTTTACTTTAGTTTAGGCTCACTTAAGTTTAATACACACACATGCATCCAAACACACACACACGTGTGGTGTGTATGTGTGTCTCTATGCATATACATTTATGAATTCAACCTCACTCATACATGTATAATGTATATACATGTATCTATATATGTGCAGTATGTATATATAGGTAGAGATGTGTAAACACATATTCATGTGCATATGCAGGCATACACGCACACACGTACATNATATATATATATATATATTCAAAGTTTAACTATTTCGTGCAAACATGCAGTCCGCCGCACATAATATTTTTTCAATTTTAACCTCTTCACGAAAAAACGAAAAGGGAAGATTTGCAGACACTTCATTAAATTTTCTACGTATTTAGATGTCGAACATTTAAATTTTAATTTTAACATATTTGTTATCTTATTTAATGCATGAAAAATGTATTTCATGTTTATCTCATAAGGTAAGATTTAGATGATATAAATGTAACAAAGCAGGAGTTAGAAATGTAAATATGTAAGAATCAGTGGTATCTATTCATATGCCACATAATAAAATTAAGAGCCCGTTTGGGGCAGCTTATAAGCTCGGGAGCGTTTTTAAAAATACTGCAGTACCATTTGGATCGCACGTTTTAACCGCTTATCTAAAAACGCGGTACCTATTTTGCACTAAATGCAGACCTCGAATCGAACCCTACGGTCGACCCGCCGGCCGTATTTTTTGTATGTAAATAAATTTCATATATTTTATAAGATGCCCAAACGCACACTAAGCGGTGGAGAGAGAGAATCTGCCTAAGGCAGCGTGTGACGTAAGTTAACAGGCATTACATCACCACACGTTTGACTGTTTTTCTCACGTGCCGTGCCCGATAGCCGTTGACTCCACATATTCTACTTTTGCATGCAGTATCTTGCAAATATTCTCTCTATAAATGTAAACTTGCATCTTACTTTCTCCCTCATCTCCCTATTCTCTCTCTATCTCTCTCTCTCTCTCTGATTTTCAAAGTGTAGAGAGAGAAGGAAGGGGAAGGAAGAGAAGGAATTAATGGGGAGAAGGAACGGTGGTGCTCTCTCTCTAAAGTCATTGAACCATATCTCTCATGTCTGCAATTGCTTGGAGAGAACCGTCCATTTCTATCAGAATATATTGGGTTTCCTCCCTATCAAGAGGCCGGACTCCTTTGACTTCGAAGGTGCTTGGTATGGTCATATTTCCATTTTAATTAAATATTTCATTATGTTTTCCATGTCCTAATGGAACAAAAGAAGCATGCCTTCGCTCGAAGATTGTTAGTCATTCGGAAATTTATTTAAATTTTGGCTCAGATCGAGTAAACGAGCTGAGCTGTNTCTATCAGAATATATTGGGTTTCCTCCCCATCAAGAGGCCGGACTCCTTTGACTTCGAAGGTGCTTGGTATGGTCATATTTCTATGTTAATTAAATATTTCATTATGTTTTCCATGTCCTAATGGAACAAAAGAAGCACGCCTTCGCTCGAAGATTGTTAATCATTCGAAAATTGATTTAAATTTTGGCTCAGATCGAGATAAACCAGCCGAGCTGCGGGCCAATAATTTTGGATCGAGTTTTTTTCATACTGGTTTTGAACAGACCTCAGCTCGGCTTGAAATCAGTTCTTTAATAGCCATACTGATGTTAGGACGATGAATTTAGCGAATTTAGATTGAACATCATTAATCGCTTGAAAATTGATTCGAATTTTGGCTTGGATCGAAATAAATGAGTTGAGCTATACGAGCCACAATTAATTTGGAGCGAACTTTTTTTTAGTTGATTTTGAGCCGACCCTAGCTCTGCTCGAAATTGAATAATTACTAGCCCTACTTTTAGGCTTCGTTTGAAGTCGCGTCAACGTTATGTCAATTTAATTGTGGGTGGATTTAAAAAATATGATTTAAAAAACAACTATATTTAATATTTTGGGTGGATTTAAAAAATATGATAATAAATTCAATTAAAACGCATCATCAAACAGCCCCTTAATGTTAAACAAACGTTACACTTAACGGTCTAATTGTCTGAGCTTAGGCTTTTTAACTATGGATTCGGCATCCACCTGCTGCAAAGTGAAGAACCCAACTGCATGCCCCAAAATTACGAGATCAACCCGAACGGCAATCACATCTCCTTTCAGGTATGTATGACTCAGATCTTCAATAAACCTGCTTCTAATTATTTTTTTGAAATATTTACAAATTTACCACTCAATTCCTATGTATTTATATATCTAACATTAAAAATTTAATTTTTACATACATATCACATTACATGTGCATGGGTGGTATAAATGTAAAAGTTAAAATCTAGGTGCCATACGTAAATACATCAAAATTAGGCGGTATGCATGTTATAAGCAAATTACGCCTACAAGTACCTTTTTTGTATGCCTTTTTATCTACCTCATATTGATAAAAGAAAAGAAAAGAAATATAGTCGATGTGCTCCACATTAGTTTGTTTTTCGTGAATAATTCCTGTTCGGCTCGTTAAACAGCTCGTATTTGATTCATTCACTAAGCAAACAAGCTGAACACGAACAAAACTTTATTTGTTCGTGTTCAACTCATTTTAGCTTGAAATAATTTAACTGATTAAGATTTAAATCTCGCCCATACCCTAAACATCTTATAGTTGTGTGACCAAGCTTGTCAAAACAGCTGGTTCGGCTCACTAAACAAACCAGCCGAAAATGAACAAATTTTGTATGCTCGATATATAAACATCGTCATCATTTTTAACTTGTACTAGTGCGAGAATCTGGCTATGGTGGAGAAGAAACTAAAGGAGATGGAAATCAGTTACATTCATCGGAGAGTCGAGGAATGGGGATTACATGTTGACCAGCTTTTCTTCCATGATCCAGATGGCTTCTTGATCAAAGTATGCATCTTCGAGAACCTCCCGTTGATCCCTCTACCAGTTGGCGAGCATGCAGCATTCATGCAGGCAGGGCAGCTACCACCTCAAGCTGTAATGGCAGAAGCAGCAGTAGCAGAAGAACATAACAATGCCATTATACTTCATAGTTGTTGAAGAAGACTGTTACAATTTAAGAATGCGTTTGAGGCAGCTTCCGCTTTATCCAGATAAGCCGCTTATCTGAAAATGCGGACCGCGGGATGTTATCTGTGTTCCACATTTAGTGTAAAAATCATCTACGTTTCCGGATAAGCTGCTCAAATGCATTTTCCTAACGGTGAGGCAGTGTTTTCAAAACGCCGCAGCAGCAGATAAGATGCCTCAAACGGAGATCATTTGCATATGTTTAGGTTGTTAATTAGTGTACCATTGTAACCATTTCATGGAAGTAATTAATGGGCAAATATTCTGTTGCTACACAATGCATATTTAGTTATATACAATAATGCCAATAAAAAATGCTATCAACCAAATCAAATCTGAAATCAATATGAAATTTATCAATTAGAAAGATGGAAAATAAAAAATAAAAAACGAAAGAGCTCAGTGCTGCTAGATTGACTTTGTTGAAGCATTTTTTTTTATTAAGGCAGATAACTTAATGCAACGGAACCACAACTTCATGTCAAGTAATTTCACAGGAAGTCATAATTCACAATTGTGTTCTGCAAAGTTGGAGCATAACAAAGGCAATAGAGCTACAGTTTATTTAGAATGTAACGTTGCAGATAGTAAGGCTTCAAAAACTGCACCCCATACAAAATAAATAGAGCAAATATCAAATGGAAACTTTGTTCCACCACTGCAAGATGTCTAACAATACAAAAAATGAAAACATGACTTTAAACATGTTCTACATTTCCTTCTCCAACAGCTTGGAGCTGTTGTTTTTTCTATCGCAAAAGTTCAGTCTTTCTCCTCAAAAGCATCTATATGGTATCAACATTGAATTAAAGAATCAGCAGTTGATGCCACATTGTCCAGCAGCTGCAGCCTTCTGTGATGGGGAAGTGAAGGGATCGATACGCACCCACAAGAGAGAGAATATCGACGCGAGAAGAATCGACCACACAATGACTATGGTGGGCGTTCGGTTTTGTCGTCCCAATAGACCCTTGAGGAAAGGATAGAGATGTACAATGACCCAAAATGAGAAGAATAGTTTTCCAAAGAGAGGACCCCAAGACTGATATCCACTGTTGATGGCATAGGAAACACCAGCAACAATCCCCACCATGTTTATAACCAGGACTGTGGTGGGAGGAATAAGGAGGCTTGTCCATTTGAAAACATAGAGCTCAAAAAACTCGCCGTCTTCATCCGATGCTTTGGATGTGACAGTAAAGTTTGTATCTATACCAGCAAGTACCTTAAGAAGCCCTTGAAATACGGCGAAAAGATGAGCGGAGGTGCCGCCAATCACCCAGAATTGCTCATTTCTCCACCAGTCCTCAATTCCGACGCCACTCCACTTCAGCTCGAGAATTCCAGTAGCAAAAATAGATGCAAAGAGGAGAATGAACCACATGCCAGCGTAGTTGCTTATCTGCGCATTTCAACACAGTCCAACATCAATGGTTTTGTAATCATATAGCATTGCAATGCAAGATAATGAGGTATGGCAAGCAAGATCACTTGTGCAACCCTATCCACGTGTTGCTAGTTACCTGTAAAGGCTAAGAATACATATCTTTTCCCATCTGGCCTGTTTCTTAATGAATATAACCAGGTAGGAAATTATGAAAGATCATTAATTTCATGTATATGCCTACTAAATATTTGATTGCATTCGAGTAGAAACTAACATAGACTCCAAATAATATAATATTTTTAGCAGTTGAGCACAATAAGAGAACAGATGCAGCACTCGCCACTTGTCTCGAAAAAATGGAGAATTGGGATTTATAAAGCAGGACGTAGTTAGTTAGGATGATGTTCATGATGACAATGTGATAAAGAAAAAAAAACTAAGCTGAATTCATTCAGCAACAATGTTCAACACATTAATCTGTATGTCCGCGATCATCATGAGCTGAAATATGAAGAGGTAACTTGTCTTATTACCAACCTCAGGAATGATAAATTTGCCTGTTAGAAGGCATATGGCAGGGAGCACACAATAGGCAATTAGTGGAATGGATGTGATAGGATAAACTATGGTGTTGATATATGATATCCTTGACAGAAGCTTCAACCTTCCACGATAACCATACCAAATGGGACAATGCCTGCTGAGCAATATTTCAATTGACCCCAGGGCCCATCTAAGCACTTGGTTAAGGCGATCAGAAAGATTGATCGGAGCGGAACCTTTGAACGCCGGGCGTGGTGGCATGCAATAGATTGATATCCATCCACGAGCATGCATTTTAAATCCAGTCAAAATATCTTCAGTGACTGAGCCGTAGATCCAACCAATCTGGGAAACATTTTTTATAAACTCAGTGAAGCTTTTTTTGAATGCTTTTTCATGCTATGTTATTTGAGAATTTATTCAACCAACCTCTTTTCCCCATTCAGTTTTATCCTCATACCCGCAGCTAATAACATGGATGGCCTCCTGAAGTAGCGATGATGGATTGGTGGATGCTGGGATGCCTCCCTGCTCCATGAATGTGGATGCAATAAAAATTGGTGATTGACCAAATCGCTTCTCCAGTCTCTTCTGGGACATCAACAGAGACCTCTCCTCTTCATATCCTACATAGTTGATAAGATGATTATGAAGCCAAATACAAAATATATATATATATTGATAATCCACACCAAAGAAACAGTAATCTATGTGTGGTTTGGAGAGGAATGATAAGAATTGTACATTGTTTTGCAAAAAAAATGGACATAGAACTTAAAAACTAGTAAAAGTGGCACCACACTGCAAAGTGATTTGAGCGTGTGTAGGCAGTGATGGGTTAATATCGTGCACTGTTCATTGGCATCCCCGATTACTTATTTAGATGATAATTATCCAAGTTACTATTTGACCAAAAAATTATAGATCATTTCATCATTTTGATTTATAAGATAGTTTTTATATAGTACAATACATTTAATATTTTTGGTAATACTTGCACTTCAATTAACTACAGGATAAAAATGCCTTAGTGTCAGATTCCGCTATGCATGTTGGNTAAAAATGCCTTAGTGTGTCAGATTCCGCTATGCATGTTGGCTATCACTGCAACCACAAGTAAACCATGCAACTCTTGAAAGCAGCCTACCCACATTTGAGAGACTTCAGTTGTCGACTACCAATATCAAATTCTTCATAAAGCATCAAATTCCAGGACATTATAATTGAATGTACCAATTAAACCCCAGAAGCAAAGAGTAGGTAAGGAAATGAAAACTTTTAACATATTCATCAAACCTGTTAATTTGAAAGTATGCCTACACAAGATAGAACAGTAAACACAAGTTCCCCGAAACGACATTGATCTACAAATACAATGAAACTTCACCATATTTTTTAGTTTTAGCATGAGGGCGCTTAGCAAAATCCATTTGCAGAAANTAGTTGGCCCTTTAACGGTTGAAAGTTTTAACGTTTGCAAAATCTTGCAGAGCTTTCTAGGTAGGACATTCTAGGGTCTAAGGGAATCTAATGCATGGTTAAGATATAATATAGAACGAATACAACAATCATATAGTTNACATCACTTAATCCCTACATGTTTACAGACCCATCACCCAAATTTCGATGTTTGCATACCTACCACATTGACCATGCAAGAAAAAGTGCATTATGTGTTTAAAGGTTGAAATCGTAGTAAGCTTTATGTGATATAAAAAGTTCGGATGACATAAATGTAATTGGTAAAGTTGAGGCGTTAGATGTGTAAACAAGTAAGAGATAAGTGGTACGTATGCAAGGATTGAAATTTGAGTATTAGATATGTAAATACATAAGGATTGTAATTACTTTATCTGAACATATTGCTTCATCCAAGCTACATAATACTTCCTTACCTCCACAAACTTAGGAGCATGCACAGTAGTTAATTCTAAGCGACTCCACAACATTCATTCAACAAAAAAAAAATGTAATTCTCAGCTATTTAAACAACATACTTCAAACTAAAGCAAAATGTGATTGTTAAAGCCTACATATTAAAGAATAATTCGTTAAAACCTACATCAATCTCAGGAAACATAATAAATGCACATAAAAACCTTACAGAGAAAACAAATCCCAAGACAAGCGGACAAATTTAAGTAGCAAAAGACTGAAGCAGAAAAAACCATACAATTAAGAGCACAAAGAAAAAAAAATAAAAAATAAAAATAAAAATAATAACAGAAGATCCCAAGATACCCAGTTCAAGTTAACAGAGCTCAGATTAGGAGGTCTCGGAAAGCTTAAAGATTTTAGGGCCTGAAGTAAATATCTGGAGCCGAAGCTTTGCTGCTTCACGTTCTATCTACGTCGGGAGCAATAGAGGAGGAAGACTAAGTTGAGGAGCGCGCGGGAGCAGTCATGCACGAAGCAGGAATCGAATCCTATCCGAACAAATGAAGCAAGAGTGAAGCGAAGTCGAGTGAGGAAGAGGCAAGCGGGTGAGCGCTTTCGGTGGAGAGGCCAGCGAAGCAAGCTAGCGGGGGGTTCTTCGACACAGAGAGGAGAGGAGGCGTGTCGTGCGGCTGTTCGACGTGATGAGAGGAAGAGGCGAGGTCTTCGGTAGCAGAAGGGGGAGTCGAGCGAAGGTTTTCTGTGGAGTGGGACCTTCGGTGCAGAGCTTCTGCCCAGAGGGGAAAGAGCAGGCGAATCTCGGGAGAGGATAAGGGGGGTCCAATCGAGCGTGACAGGGAGGAGTTGAATGCCGGCTCAGCTGCTAAGAGGAGGGGCATTTAGGGAAAGAGAACAGGCGGCCTAGGGGAGAGGAAGGGTCGGACATGAGGAAGGCTCGCGATTGGCGAGTCGTTCGGTTGTGCGGGGCTCGATGGGGGGCGAGGCGCTGGAGGAATCTGGAGAGGAGAGGAGGCAAGTCCCGAGCGGCCGACTACGGGGGCTAGAGGATCACGTTCAATCGCGAAGGATCGCGGGCGGGAGAGGTGTTCGAAAGATAGGGCATGTTTGGGTCATGAGTTTGCGTGCATGAGTAGGGATTAAGTGCGATTTTCTTTTATTATTATTATTGTTATTTTTTATAATGTTTAATATTTAAAATTTTTGATTCGTGCATTTTTTACTTGTGCATGAAATCATGGCAAACTGTGTCTTTTTTAGATAATTTCGATGCTTAAGACGCACCGGCGCAGTCCGTTTCTTCATCCGGATTGTTTGAACGAATTCATTGATTTGCGTGTGATTTGTTCGTGTGTGGAATTATAGCAATATGAGTGTCATTCTTATATAAAATTAACGTTCTGGACTCATCGGCATAATCTGTTTCTTCATTTGAGATTTTTTGGACAAATTCATCGATTTGCGTGTGATTTGCTCGTATGCGGGATTATAGTAATATGAGTATCCACTCTAGGTAAAATCATAGCCTCGAACGCACTGGCGCAATCCGTTTTATCATCTGAGGTTGTCTATGCAAGTACACATTTTTTTTAAAGTTCAATTTTAGTCTGAATTTAAACAACCAAGTGGATTTTGTGTATTTTGTGTGTGTGAATGTGTTGATAAAGTCATAAAGACGGCTTGAGATCCTAGTGAGAACTCTCTTTTTAAGTTTCCACATGATGGTCCTTAACCACTCTACCAAATGATGATGATCAGTGCGCACAACCACTCGATCAAATAATGATGGTTTGAGATCACCCATGACAGACACCACAAGAGAATCAAGAAGTGACTTGAATTTTTAAGAGGGGTGGGTCCCAGCACTAATCCTTTAGAAAAGTCAATATGGGAAATCTTAAAGCTAGATCTTAGGACCTATGAAGAGGAAGGAAAGACCTCATAAAAATAAGGTCAACAAATGAACTCCCAAATGTGGTGTGCTGGACAAACACGCCGCGCGTATTGGTGTTGACCGAATGAATCAACAAAATTGAAAAACTATTTAAGTAGACATGCTTAGAACAAAGCCCGAAACGGAGTTAAAATGGGACTTGGGCTAGGATTTCCACTAGGGAATTCCTAACTAAAGAGCAAGTTTCAAAATAAAGTTTTTGAAAATTTCCGCTGGGGATTAGCAATTGTATTTTCAAATTGTGATTGTGAGTTTGAGCTTTCAAATTTGCATGTCGATTTGACTTTGTGTTGTGGAAATTTATGGGAGTTTATGAACTGTGTGATTTATGAGAATTTGTGGAGAGTTGCGGAATATGTGTGGAGGTTAAAGGAATCAGAATCCCTACATCGATTCTCGGGAATTTGAAATTTGAAGGAATCGAAAGTCTTAACATCCGTATAAGAGGTCTCACACCGATCCTTGAGAATTTGAAATTTAAAGGAATCAGAAACCTTAACATCCGTATAGGGGAACTCACATCGTTCCTCGAGAATTGAAATTTAAAGGAATCAGAAGCCTTAACATCCGTATAGGGGAACTCACACCGATCCTCCGGAATTTGAAATTTGAAGGAATCGGAAGCCTTAACATCCGTATAGGGGGTCTGTTGACCTCATTTTTGTGAGGTCTTTCCTAGATTCTAGCTCTAGAAATTCCTACTGACCATCCTAGAAAACTAGAATTGAGACTCACCTTTTTAGAAATTCCAGCCACTTCTTANTATATATATATATATATATATATATATATATATATATATATATATATATATATATATATATATAGAAGAAAACTAAATAAATCCATTTGTAGAAAAAAAAAACCTTGCAAAGCAAATTGAAAAAAATCAAAGACTAATATTTCCCTGCTCACAATAAATATGTATGCATGTATGTGTGTGTGTGTATTTATTTATCTATCTATATATATATATTGTAAGTGGGCAAAACTGACCGAGGGGCAGACCACCTTCCAGTCCCAAACGTCCCACCATGTGCTAATTCAAACAACCTGTCAGAGTTGAGATTCGAACCCTCGACCCGAGGGTCTTACGCCAAATCCACCACCAATGAGCCAAGGCTTACACACACACACAAATAAATATATATATATAAAGGAATGTCCAGAGGCTATTATACGAGCCTCCAGCCACCCCTAATGTGCCTAACAATTCAAGTACCAACTCCTTAAGACCAACTGTGCCATATGGGATTCAAACCCCCGACTTGAGAGATCTTTTGCAGCGGATGCCAACCAACAGGCCGGGCACGCGGCACTATATATATAGATATATATATCATAAATCAAATAAGTGCGTAAAAACAAAATTCAATTCAACTCCTCCGACATCACATATCAGCACCTCCCATACCCGCATTGCCATACCTCATGCCACAATAAGAAATTTTACTGTGCCACTAGCTCAAGTAATATCAACCAAAAAAATCAACAAAAATTTATTAGCTGTTGACCTCATTTTTGTGAGGTCTTGTCTTCTCCTCCTTAGAGCCTAGATTCTAGCTTTAGAAATTCCTATAGATCATCCTAGAAAACTAAAATTGAAACTCACCATTTTAGAAATTTCAGCCAATTCTTATTTTTCTTTGATGTCTAGCATCTTTGGCACAAGACCATCGTCTTATGAACGAGCGGTTATGGGCTATGTTGCGTAGATTCAAGGAAAATGCTCCAATAGGACTTCAAGCCTTAGGAAAACATCGTCACGACAATTTTTTTCATCACACATACACACCAAATGCACAAAATTCACGAAATTACACGAAATCGGACTTCAATTAAGCCTAAAGGACGAACGAAAATGCGAACTTCTCCGGATGACCTCCGATGACAAATTGGACCGCGCCAACGCGTCCGGGATACCCATTTTGGTAGGAAAGGACACCCATATTGCCATATTTTCGGCACGAGAAAATTGACACGCAAATCGACAAATTCGTCAAAATGACTTCCGACGGCGAAACAGATCGCGCCAGCACGTCTGGAACGTCAGAATTATACAAAAATGATATCAATTTTTGCTATATTTTGATGCATGGGTGAAACACAAATTAAAATTTTATTTTTCAAAAATCTTAAATATTTTCTTAAATCATATTTAACTTAACCTTATTTAGATTTTCACTGGCTCGCTCAAGCACGATTAAATCCTCCATCTTGCGCTCGGCTCGATCCCGCGACCGCTCCTCGCCCGTGCCCTAGCTCCACGATCCGCGGCTCTCCTCTGCCATTCGCGCGTGAGACGGCTCCCCTTCTCCTCACACGCGGCATGCCGCTGCCGATTGAGCACGCGGCTCGTCTCCTCGAGTTCCTCTCGACCGAGCGGGTCTCCAACCGAGGGTTTCCACCTGACCGACCCTTCCTCTACCCTAGGCTGCATTTCTTGTTTTAAATTTTTCTCCTCCTCTCCCCTCACACGATTTGCTTACTAGGGTGGCTGGTAGGTGGCTTCTCCTTCCTCTTTTCTTTGCTTTAAAACACCACTTTGGGAGAGTGTGTGTGTGCTGGCCGAAATTCTGAAAGTGGGGAAGTGCTGCCAAAATCTCCTCTAACTTCATTCTCACTTGTTCTTTTCATTCTCTTGTGCTTGGAGCTGAGGAAGTGTGGGTGGCTGTTTATGTGAGGCTTTTAAGAAAGATTTCTGTGGGAGTATTTTTCTTGAACCTGTTTTACAGTGCTTTGCTTTAAATCTGCTGAAGTGAGGTATTCTTCTCCCCTCTTTTATTCTTGCAATATTTCGGATGGCATGAAAATATTTCTTATCTCATGTAGAAGCAAGATTTCGGGCTTGGTTTGGCTCTTTAAAGTTGGATCTTTATTGAAAAATTTTCTCTATTTAATTAGCTCATTTGATGGGCTCGGTTTGGACTCTTTTTGGAATCATATTAAATGTTAGAAATCATGTTTCTGGGGCCTTTATCTTGCACTTCTTGCTGCCCCCTTATTGAAATACATGCTGGAGAGTGTTTTAAATGTTGGAAATTATGTTTTTGGGGTCTTTATCTTGTACTTCTTGCTGCCCCCTTATTGAAATACATGCTGGAAAATCATATTAAATGTTGGAAATAACATTTTGGGGTCTTTATCTTGCACTCCTTTGCTGCCCCTTGTTGAAATACATGCTGGAGAGTGTTTTAAATATTAGAAATCATGTTTCTGGGGTCTTTATCTTGCACTTCTTGCTGCCCCTTATTGAAATACATGCTGGAAAATCATATTAAATGTTGGAAATTACATTTTAGGGCCTTTATCTTGCACTTCTTGCTGCCCCTTATCGAAATACATGCTGGAAAATCATATTAAATGTTGGAAATTACATTTTGGGGAATTATCTTGCACTCCTTTGCTGCCCTTTGTTGAAATACATGCTGGAGAGTGTTTTAAATGTTGGAAATTATGCTTCTGGGGCCTTTATCTTGCACTTCTTGCTGCCCCTTATTGAAATACATGCTGGAGAATCATATTAAATGTTGGAAATTACATTTT
>JXCR01064129.1:0-31182 GCA_002079205.1 Phalaenopsis hybrid cultivar | reverse complement strand
GGGGCTAGGCACCATATCACCGTCGGTGATCTTGTGGTCGAGCAACAGAAGCCAGCCGAAACATTGATGGACTACATTCTGCGATGGAGGAATTTGAGCATGAGCTGTGAGCCACAACTCCAAGAGCAGCACGCAGTCGAAATCCTTCTAAAGAACATCCATGGTCCAGTGGGTTTCTTACTCAAGGGATTCACCATTAAGACATTTGAGAAGCTGCTTAGAAAAGTTGGGAATTTTCATGAAGAAGCGAAATNAGGAGGTGCTACTACGAGAGGCTCGGAGCAAACATCGTGGGCAGCGTGGCAAGGGATAACTTCAAGATGAATCTGTAGCAGCAAAACACATTCACATCATCTATCACTTTCTTTAGTTTAAATAACCCATAGGATCATTTCTTTAGGTTTTTTTGCATAACTCTGTTGTGTAATTATAAGTCCTAATGCATTAGGATTCCGAGGTTACCGTTCGGTACGGTGTAAATCCTTCTGTCATTTAGGCTATTTGCACAGTCTGACGGTGTGCAAACATAAGTCTTAAATCTTAAATAATTTGCAGGATTGAAATATCAAATAATCATTACTTCAAAGACATAAAGCCGAATATTAGGATAGTTGGGAGGTCACCGGGGTTTTCCCTAAATCTGTGATATCCCCTACTTTTCTTTCATTTAAATTCCTTAAATAATTGTTCCTATTTTGAGTCATTCCCATTTGANTTCTTGAGAAAACTAGGAAGCTAGAACCATTAAAGACATCTGAGAAGAAATCTGGGACAGTAGCAATGGTTGATAGGGGCAAGCGACCGTTGCAGATTCAAGCCGAACAATAGGATAGTTGGGACATCTCCGGGGTTTCTCCTGGATCTGTGATATATCCCCTACTTTTCATTCATTTGAATTCCTTAAATAATTGTTCATATTTTGAANGGTTACTGTTCGGTACGGTGTAAATCCTCCTGTCTTTTTAGGCTATTTGCACAGTCTGACATTGTGCAAACATAAGTCCTAAGTCTTAAATAATTTGTAGGATTGAAATATCACATAATTCATTTCAAAAGACCATAAGCCAAATATTAGGATAGTTGGGACATCTCTGGGGTTTCTCCTGGATCTGTGATGTCCCCTACTTTTCTTCCCTTTGAATTCCTTAAATAAGTGTTCCTATTTTGAGTCATTCCCATTTGATTTTCCCATANTCTTGAAGGCAAAACCACCTGATCTTAATCGAGAGTTTTCTTAAGTGATTTCGATCATTTAAGATGTAATTAGGGACTTGCCTCTATAGGGAACCAGGAACCCAGATAAAATAAACCCTATCTAATTTTTTATGTTAGATAGGGGAACTTGTTGGCCTTTTTAAAAAAATATTTCGCAGACCAAAACGGATGTTACAAATTCTTTAGTCTAGGTGATTGAATCCCTATTACAAGTGATATTTATCCTTCGGGATAAGTGTTTTACTTGTAGTATCGTATTCACTCGTCTAAACTATTTAAAATGTGAGACCCGTTTGGTCTCACCTATTTTAAATTAAAATGTTACTTTAAAATAATAATTAAGAAAAAGATTATATTTATATTTAAATTATTTTCAAAATCACAAAATCATCACATTTTCAAACTACGAAGTTGAAAAATAAAACGGCCGACACCTCCCTGGCTCACCTAAACCTGACGGTGACCTGACCCTAGCCGGTCAGCCACCACAGCCGCCGGAAAACATCACACCCAAAATGCCCAAATGATTAAAACTCAAAACTGTCCCATTGTTATTGGTCGCCACAGCTTTTCTTCCCTCCACCTAAGCTGCCCCCTGCTACCATGGCATGCCCAGATAGCGTCCATGGCCATGGCTATAAAAGGACCACTCCACAGCCAAGAGAGGATGATGATCAAAACTCTAACCAAACTCTTGCCAAATTCTCACCACTCCCTAGCAACCCAGAGAAGCTCAACCCAGCCATTTTCAACCCCTCATCCCCACTGTCAAACCCTAATTTCACCATTGAAATTTAGGGGTTTCACGGTCATACCGTCAAGTGCAACCAAACTCCAAATTGACTTTCCCAAAAGTTTCACCAAACCCAAATAAGACTTCCACAACCAAAGCCCCATCATTTTGAGCACTCTAACCTAGCCCTAGACCAAGCCTGAATCACCCTCTGATCCAATTCTTACTTGTACTGAATCTCAGCTAAAATTGACACTTGGAGGAGGTTCGTCAGCTCACAACAAAGCTCAGGAACAAATCCAATTGATACTACACCTCTTGGGCTAAGGTATGGGTCGTTTTCCCCTAAATCGAGCTCAATTTGGTCAATTGTGAAGCAAACTTGTATTTCATGCTTGATTAACCATTTAGATAGGTTTGTCTTAAGTAGATGAAGCTTTAGAAATAAACACCATACAATTTGGTTGAGAATGGAGCGAGAAATTAGTTTCAGAAAACGAGTGGCTCTCGATTTAGAGCCAATGGGGACGATGACCAGAAGTCGTCCGATCGCGCGTGTATCGGACGGGCGAATTAGATTGCGTCGGACGAGGAAATGGAACGATAAAGGCGACACGTGGTGGCTGAGGTGGAAAGTGCAGCGAATCAGGGATCACCACGTGGGACTTCGAAGCGTGCGAGAATTGCGTGGCGGCTGACTGGATTAAGTAGAAAATTAAAGGGTTTAATGATTTATTTAATTCACAGAACTTCAAAATTCCATATATTTATATAGAAAATTCATAGAAATAAAATAAAAATATCATATTGCTCAGTGAACAGAGGAGAACAATAAGAAATAAAAATTAAAATTATTTTACTTATATTTTATTTTTAATTAATTAAATACTAAAAAANCAGACCACCTTCCAGTCCCAAACGTCCCACCATGTGCTAATTCAAACAACCTGTCAGAGTTGAGATTCGAACTCTCGACCCGAGGGTCTTACGCCAAAGCCACCACCAATGAGCCAAGGCTTACACACACACACACAGATAGATATATATATATAAAGGAATGTCCAGAGGCTATTATACGAGCCTCCAGCCACCGCTAATGTGCCTAACAATTCAAGTACCACCTCCTTAAGACCAATTGGCCATATGGGATTCGAACCCCCGACCTGAGAGATCTTTTACAACGGATGCCAACCAACAGGCCGGGCATGCAGCACTATATATATAGATATATATATCATAAATCAAATAAGTGCGTAAAAACAAAATTCAGTTCAACTCCTCCGACATCACATATCAGCACCCCCCATACCCGCATTGCCATACCACATGCGACAATAAGAGATTTTACTGTGCCACTAGCTCAAGTAATATCAACCATAAAAATCAACAAAAATTTATTGGCATCAATAAAACCATGATTGAAATGCTTACCTTCGACACCTTCTTCAATGTCTTCTGTATTAAATATGGGCAGTGTAGATTCAGTCCTCTTAAGAGCCCGCTTTTTATCAATATAGCTCTTATTCATACCATTTCCTTTCTTTCTTGAACCACAGCAGCTCTTAATGATAATATTAGGTTCCAAGTCAGCCTCAGTCAAGACAGGATCATACCCATACAAGGCTTGTCTATTAAAACAGCATCCTGTGCCCACATAGACAGGGCCCTGTAAGCCATCTAAACCTTTCATGTTGATCTGCAGGCAATGTTAACCTATTAGAATATATATTTAGTTTATAACGGATATATGTATAAGTTGTCAATTTGTTTCTTACATCAAAAAATACAATATTGCGATTGGCATATCTATCATGTATATCAATGCCATCAAACCTCTGAGGAAATTGAACATAACAAGTCTTTTTTCCTAGCGCTGGATCCATTAAGAAGCACATCGCTTCTCGAAGAGCTTTGCTGTTGTTGAAGTAATGGTCACAGTCAACATTAAGAAGAAATGCACCGTTTGTTAGAACAGCAGATACTCGAATCTGTTCAGCACAGGAGAATTGGCATTCATGAAAGAATGTCACCTTGTTCTTTGTAAAACATGGTAAGGGCAGTAAAAAGACATTGATGCGAACATGTTTTATATGGATTTCACATTGGAATTACAAATTAAAAAAATATGAGCTGCTTAATAGAAATTGAATATGAAAAAAAACTTCCTTTTAAAAGAAAGATAAAGCATGCGAAAATTTTATAAAAATATGGGGGGTATTATAATAAAATGGAAGCTATATGTTTGAAGTTAAAGAAGGTGAATTTTCCACATTGAAAATGAATAGATACCGAGAAGGAAAGTCTTTCTAAAATAATTTTTCTGTATAGAAATTATGAGTATAATATGCAAATTTGCTAATAAAGGATAAATGAGAAAGTCTACATACCAGCGCATTCATAGCACCTGCTTTTTTGTGATGTTGGAAGCCTGGTCTCTTCTCACGGGAAACATAAACGAGTCGTGGTAGCTCATTCCCATCTACATCAAGTCCACCACTGTGTCCCAAAAAGACCTGTTTCTCATAAATAAAGCATAACAAAATGAGTCGGGAATTAGTAAAAACAAACAAACTACAGCTAAGAAGGGTACCTGGATCATGCCAGGGTGATCTCTTGGATTGTTTCCAGGCCAAGAAGTTCCATCTTGCATAGTCCAGCCTTCTTCTGGGGTTTTCTGTGCTTTAGCTACTAGAGCATTTATGCGCACTTTGAACTCCTCATATTCCCTCTAAAATGCAAAGTTAACAATTAAAAGCTTTTGGAAACCTAAAGAATAAATTGAATTAAAAATTATTAGTTTGCACACCTTCATTGCCCTCCTTTCTTTCACAAATGAAGGCTGGATTTTGTCTTTCAAGTAATCAATCTTCTGTGAGAAGTAAAATTCAGGCGCTCGTGGTTCAATGTTGTGTTTTTTGCAAAATGGGACCCACTTCTTAGCAAATTCTGCCGTCTCTGAAAGCGCTTCAAATGTCAACATTGCAGAACCATCATCTGATACATAGCATGAAACCTTGTCGACGGGGTAGTCCACCGCAAGAATAGAAAGCACAGTGTTGGCTGTTATGAGAGGGGGTTCTTTAAGAGGGTCCACCGTACTGACAAAAACATCAATGGAAACCAACTGCGAAGGCTCTCCATCCCTATCATATCTGTAATGTAAAAGTTTCAATCATTTGTGTGCCTTAAACTGAGGGGCTTTTTGGTTCACTAAATCACTATGTAGTGATATAATATTAAATATATGTATAAGGAGCAGCTGTATAACTGACATATAGTTTTTAATCTCATCACATCGCAATGTCGGCCAAATTTGTCAAAATCAAGATGTGAACTTACTTAATGATTAAAATAAATGATAATAAAATAAGTTCATAAAAACAGTTCACTTTTTTAATAAGATTACATCGTTTGAGTAAGATAACATTGAGCCAAACACACTGTATTTGATAGAAAGAATTGTTCACTAAATAACATCCTTATCTAAATAACACTACTGTATTCATTACATTGAAACAAATAGCTCCTCGACTTAAAAAAAAACAGTAAAGAACAGGGGAAAAAATAGAAACCTTAATGCAAGCCTGTCCAGATATGTTTCACGATTGATTGGATACCATTTTGGGAATTGATCCAGCAGCCATGATACAGCAAACCAAAACTCGCAAATAACTGATGTTAGCCACAATGGGTAAGCATTGGGCACCGGATGTGTTACTCGATACTGGAAGAAAAAGCACAGGATGATGAGCCGACATATGATGACTAATCTGTAAAGGTTGAGCTGGTTGGATGGAAGAGGAACTACACGGCTTAGAGGCTGGCGAGCATCATCAGCCCTGTAGAAGGCGCAAAAGAATGTGAAACTGTCACAAATATCCATGCTGATCTTTGAAAGAAAAAAAAAGAAAAAACAATTCAAGGAAATTCATTATCATCATTGTTTTCATTAGCTTAAATTCCTACAATTTGGAGTTGGCATATGATCCTCATTTCTCATTCATTCCTATATAACCCTTTATCGCAAAGAAAATATTTCTATTTGTGATGATTTAAAATTGTTTAGATAAACTGCATTAGAAGAGAGAAAAACTTAATTTCATTTCCATACACCATTGCTCAACATTCTAAGATAAGAAAGCAAACAGTAAAGGCTCATTTAGTTGCTTAAAGGTATAAAACATATTTTTAAAAAGTAGTAACTGTACAAGATTATACAAATTGTTTGAATGAATGTATTGATTTTGGACTGAGCAAATGCAATCAAATCCATCAAATGAGTGATGATTTCATTTTCAGACATAAAACGAGTGGAAAGAAAATCCTTATTTTCTAGTACATGTTTCTAATGAAAAGCAACCAAGTGAGCCCTAACGAAATAAATAAAAGGATTTTGGTAGAAGGCTCTTTAAAAACAAAAGAGAAAAAAAGAAGGCATGCTTCTTCATACATTTGAAGATCTTCACCATTTGAACCAGTTCCTTCAATGTCTCCTTTGCCATCAATGTATTTGCTAGGTACATGCATAATATTTTTATCCTGCTTAAGTTTCCAACCCTCAACTCTTTCCTTCCAGTCAACACTTCCCAGCCCGTATGAGTTCAAATCCTTTGATGGGTCGACAATCCTTACAGGAACTGGATCACATTACAATAGACTCAAGCCCAATAGATTTGAAAATCTAGGAAGCACTGAACTTCACATTGCAGAAGCTATAAAGTTACCTGGCAAGCTAGGATCGAGATATGTAGGACCCCGCTTTTCATGGGATCCCAAAGGACCTGATTGACTCCGAATAGATAGATTATCAGGTGTGGCATCAGTCATTTCTCCAGAAAACTACAATTAACAGAAATGTGGTGAGAACGGCTAAAGATACTAATAGAAACGTGTGATATTTTACAACCAAGATTGAAATTGAGATTTCAAGCAGAGCTTCAATTTTTATTTAGTAGAAAGCAAATGAAAGTGAGTTCCTATTTTTGGCACTGTTATAAAAGTGAGAAGCTAATTTCACTAAAGGTAGCTTAAACGTCACATTCATTTTATACTTTTCACAAAAAAAAATAATTTACTAACAAAAAAAAAACATTAATTACATTCATAAAAATAGTGAACTAATATAAATTAATGAAATGATCAGCAAAAATGAAACTAACTACAGTCCAAATAAACTTGAAACTAAATCATTAAGCGAGTTCATGCAAAACAAACAATCGTCACCGAATTCACTTTTAAAACTCACCTCCAACCACTTGCAAATACTTCCCTTGAAATAAAAGGGCTCTTAAAGAAGTTATCAGAATAGAATATTAATCAAAGCACAACAAACAGCTTTAAAACATGTGAAAAAAAATAGAAGTTCAACGATGATAGTAATGATGATAATAATCAATACACACATTTAACAAAGTTTGATTATACGATTGAACCTGGTTACTTTTTCATAGAACTTACCTGTTGGCCACTAGTTAGCCTTAATATGCGATGATAAGGTTCATGCCTAGATGATGAAGAGAGTTCAACAACTTCTTCCCTGCCTCCCGACCAAGGATTTGTTGCCTTATTAGTTGCTTTAGGGTGACTGAACTCATTATCCAGATCATCAACGTCATCCTCTTCATCATCACCCTCAACTCGAGGGCTTCCTGATACGCAAAGGTGTATTTAAGAAAATAATACAAAGTGCCATTCCAAAATGCAAAAACCAAACAAATTATAGTTGCAAGCAAGCTCACCAATATGCCTCTTATATCTGGCCTTGCACTGGGGGCAGCATTTATTCCCTTCCTTTCTTTCATACTCGTAACAAGGTCGGCAGACTGGGAAAGCACATTCATTACAGGCAACAAAAACATCACCTTTTTCATTAAGGCCAATAGTGTCACCACAGATCTGACAAATTTGGCCGTTTAGGTTTTTCAAAGGTTTTGGCTGCATTGCAAAGGAAAAATTCAAGAAGAATGATACAAAAATATAGCCATGGAGAAACCTAATGAAATAAAATTTAAAAAAGGTACAAAATATGGAAAATAGGGAGATAGAGCAAAAAGCTAAAAACAAACAGTTGCATCTGTTCTTTAGGTCCTTACAAGAAAATGCTACAACAAATAGGCATTTTGTAATCATGAGAGTACTGCTGATACAAACTTTGGTTCTTCTATAGGACAAAAGCATGGTTACAAAGCCACGCTTGTCATAATTTAAGGATATGAACTCTATACCGGTTGTTTATTGAAACTACTGCTTAACCAAAAAATAAAAATCAAGATTTAGATTTGTGAATATAAACTTCAGTACATGAACTGAGAAGCTCAATATGTTGGGGGTGGGGAGAAATAGTAAAATCTTGGGCCTCCCCTTTAGAGATCAAAGGCATCACTAATCAACCAACTAGTTGGTAGTAATATGTGAAAGGTTATTGATTCCAGTAAAATGAACGCATTCCATTACTCGAACACATTTTAAGCAACAGTGGAAAACTCGAAGAACAAAAGCCTCGGAATTTTTAGGTCCAAAGTTGTCCAGATAATCTTAGAGGGTATTTGCTCAGCTACTCTCTCATAGACCGAGTTTATTTAAATAGCATCAAAGGCTCAGATTGAGGTAATCTATGAAGCCGCTGATATTGCTATTATTTTGATTACTTCAAGCTTGGTGAATAAAACAAAAATTATTAAAAGAAAAAAGACAAAATTTTGTTAGCCATTTAAAATTTATTAGACCACACTGCTCACTGAAAACCATTCTGAACCAACTAGTTCCATGGAAGGAATAAAACCTGTTACTATTACAACGATGGAAGCAAGATACAGAATTTGACAATCTAATAAGAAGATTTAACGTATTCAAATACCATAGAGTACCATTTCTCATGAGCAGAATCCAATTGTATCGTCACCCTAAACACTCAAACCATGTCAAAGGATGAACATCAATGCATTGATCTTCCATTACCAAAATGCCATGTTTTTTTTTTTCTTAGAAAAGAATGGCGTGAATGAGAAAAACACTAGATTTGAAACTAGCGCTCATCAACAAGTAATATATCAAAAGCATTACAAAGCTTTGAAAGTATTAAAATAAACAAACTTTGATCCTAAATTCAGCCAAAATTGTATATTTTATGAAGGTTTGTGGATCAAGGGAAAGCAACATTATCACAAACAAAACTCTGATCTACCTACCATAAACACCTCAAAATTGAAAAGGAACAATAACTAAACTTCATCATGAGGTTGTTGATTTGAATAACTCATATAGCCCTTTGGGGCCTTGCGCTCAACATTCATAAAGAACTTAGCAGCCAATATGCGCTGCAAGGATTCATAAGATCCCGTGCTAAATCAATAAACTATTTAAACAGTCAAAAAGAAATGATCCGATTATGCAAGCAATCAGGTACAGTGCCCATAGCACAATCCTAACCGAAACATAAGGGGAAAAAAAAACCCAAAGAACGTAAGATCCACTCTGGATCTAACAAAATTGACTCCCAATTCAGCTTGCAGATCCAAACGCTACAGAAGAAACACATAAAACGATAGTGCAATCAAATAAAATCAAGAATTTAGTTCTTTTTCGAACAAGAACACGCACCGCCGAATCCCCTTCCCGGCGAATCATCACCAGCTCGTTCCTCTTGTAAGATCCGGCAACCATGCCCGCATTGGCCTCCATGGCTTCGAATCTCCAAACAAAACCTGCTTCTTCAACTACTTCACAGTGAGATCTTCACAAAAACATCTGCTTGCCAATTGAAAAAAATGGGATCTGTCTCCTTCCTCCCTCTCTCCGCTGCATTCCTTCTTTCCGCTCTCACTATCTCTCCATCACACGCATTCTCCTCTTCCTCCTCTTATCTCTCTTCTGGCTTAACCTACTCCTACTATCCCCACTATTACTTCAATTTTTCACTAAATGATAGCTCAATTTAAAGAAATTATGCATAAAGTACCACATACATATAAATATTTATAAAAATACTAGTGTTGATTTCTATAAAAATTGTTTTAAAATTTTAATTATATAACTACATATTTGCTCTTTCTGATTAACTTTATATCTAATATTAAATTTTAATATTTATATGCATGTAAAATGTAGATTTCACTTTGTAAAATTTAAGATGAAGTCATGTTAGGATTTGTTTGTGGCAGCTGCAACTTATTGAATAATCTGCTGATAAGCTCATTAAAAATGATTGTTGATAAGCTAGGTGCAATGACAATTACAAATTTTTATTTTTATTTTTTGGAAAAGCAAGACCGCACCCAGAAAAACTGTCACCACATCTAGATAGGTGCTGTGTGAAAACATTATTTTCAGCATTTTAAAAACGCATAAGCTGCCAAAACGCATTTTACCCAAATAGGTTATGTGCGTTTTCAGAACACCACCGCACCAAATAAGCTGCCACAAACTGGTCCTTAGTATGATATAAAATGTTAGGGTGGTATAAGTGTAAGAAGTATAATTTGGGTGGTAGATATTATGAATTTCATAAATAAATAGAAAATCATAAGCTGAATTTTGTCGTAAGAATGTATTTGTTTTATAGGCCCCAATAATTGGTTACCAAACGCCAGCTTTTATATCAAAAATAAAAAATTAAAAAAAAAAAAGAAAATTAGTTGCAAAGGATTTTTCAGTCTTTGTCAAAACTGTCGGTGGATTTTAGTATTGATATTGTCCGTTGGATCTATCATCTGCGGTTGTCGTTACTCCGTCGCTATCAATACATCTGTTCCCCGCTACCGGCGATAGCAGGTTTTCAGTAAGCGCGACCGGGTTTCTCGGTGGAGCTGTCGGTGGATCGACAGCTTAGAATTTGTCCATGCTGAGCACGGCTGTAAAACGAGCTGAGTTAGAGTGAGTTAAGGTTTAACTGCTGTCCGACTCAGTTGAAAATCGATTAGTGAAAAATGTTTTCGTGTTCGGCTTGAAATTGACTCGTTAAAATTAATTGAAAAAAATATATGTCGACTGTTGGATTCGAAATAACACCATCTCTATGCAAAAAAAAAAAAAAAAAACTAAATCATATGATCACAAGAATTTTTACAATTTAAACTTAGATATAAATATATATAATATATTATTATATAAATAATCTACGTAATTACTTTATTTTGAGCGAAAAAGAGCCAAACTCAAGCAAACAAAGGTTTTTTTTTTTGTGTTCGGCTCATTTACAATTCTAACTTAAAAAATATGTTCGTGTTCGGTTCGTTTGCTTAACGAACGAGTCGAACACAAGCTAATTAACGAGCCGAACACCAGCTGTTTGTGAACAACGAGCTTTTTCGGCTGCCTTACAAAAATTGTTTTTTCGACCCAAATAGATAAATTAACAAAAGAAGTCTAAAGTATTTAAAGTAGAGGTTATTAACAGTCGCAATCAATACTTTTTAAAACTTCTTTTTTTTTGTTTTTTTTTAAATATTTGATAGCAAAATTCACTTATTTAATAAGAGTGTCCATTAGAGGTCTGTCTTTTTAAGAATTTTGTTTCTCTCAAGCCTAATATAATGAATAGTTATAGAAACAACAAAAAGAAAAAAAAATATCTTACCAATAAAGTAGTCGATTGTATCAATATAAAAAGGTATTTGAGCTAATATATAAGCAATATGAAAGAAGTTCTCATCAGGTATACATTTTTTAAGGAGAGACAGAGAGAAAGAAGAGGTGAGAATGAGTTTCTTAATGTGCATTGCAAAGATCACATTATGGATTGGCATTCAATCCTTACTTTAAAAGAGTGTCTTTAACTTTTATTTCACCAATTAAAATTCTCTAAGCAATAACAACGAACTTAAAATAGTACCCTTTCAACCAAATAAGATTGCAACAAAGGGATTGGAGAGATTTTAATAAGAGTAGAGGCAAGCATTATAGTTGGAGAAAATGTCTTTCTCTTTTTAATAGTATGTGCATGTTTTTCTATATTGACGATGTTATTAATAAGTTAAAGGCATTGGTTCAAAGAATTACGGGTGGAAGGTAGAACCCACTTGTTGATATGAATGAGTTCAACAACTTTGATAAACATGGGACAAGTGAAAAAGTGAACACTTGTTGACCAAACTTCTTAAAAAGAGAAAATTCATTGAGCAACAAATCAAAGAAGAAGAAGAAGAGTAAATTACTACTCTTGATAACTTGTAAATAAATATTATTTCTTAGTCTAGTGACTATTTAGCTTAAGGCTTTGCAAAATGGGGAAGATTTATTGCTGTTCTTATGCTATATTGACCTATACATGTTAAGATGTCAATCAAACAAATAAGAATTTGAATTGTGCCACAAAATATTTTTGGTCTTAATATAAGATTGTTAGTTTCTAAGTTAGGGAGACTAAGTCCTCTGCATTTTTTTGGTCTGATAGTTATATCCCAAGTAATAGTGAGAATTTTATGTTCAACTCCATTGTCATGTAGGTAGTTGATGATGATAGGAGAAATCATTTCACTTAGATCCTTGGGGTATAATAAGATATCTGAACCAGTAAAAAAATATAACTCTAAACTATAGATTCGTCAAGCTAAAAACTACCAGCAAAAGAAACTAATTTTTTCTTCCACTCCTTAAGCCAATATTGAATTTCTTTAGAAGTTTAGAGTAGTTAGCTGCTTTAAGTTTGAAGTGATTAATGGTGATACTAAGATATATCAAGGGAGAGTTTTGGATGCAAACCCTATGAGATTGGTAATTTGGTGAGATATATGAGAATCCAAAACTATGGAAAAACATATAGAAGGCATCGTTTAGATAATACATAAGTTAGTAGCCTCAAAAAGATAGTGAGAAAGTTAGAGAGACATTTAATAGATTATAAAAATATTTTTTCAAATAGCAAAAGATTGTCAACATATGTCAGCTGAGTATTTAGACTACCCAATAAAATCCAATATTATAGAAAAAAGTCTATGAATATTGTAAATAAAGGTGAAAGAAGGCAACTCTGCCTCAAACAAAAAGAGGTTAAGAAATACCCTTCAAACTCTCCAATAATAATGACAAGGAAAGAAACTTGAGAGATGCATGATTCTAACCATGCAATGAAGCTATTAGGAAAGACCATAAGTCTCAGTCTATCATAAAGAAATGAATGATTAATTTTGTCAAAAGATTTCATGGGATTAAACTTAGTGTGGAATTTTTTTGGATGGGAATTAGAGTTAAAACCATATAACATCTCGTTAGAAAAAATGATAGTATTAGCTATATCCCAATTAAAAATAAAAGCTGCTTGAATAAGATGAATTACAGAGAAAAGCAATGGCTTGAGTCTTTCAACAAGTATTTTAATAATGACCTTATAAATTATATTACATAGGGTGATAGGTTGTTAATCATTGAGAGATTCAACATTAGAGGTTTTGGGAGGGTAATAACTGAGTGCTTGACTCTGTAGGGGAGCTTTGTAGTAGTAAAGAAATGTCTAATGACATGAATATGAGCAATTTAAAGTAGAAGTTAATTATTAAAAGTAGAAGTTAATGAAAATCGNCTTCAACTACTTCACAGTGAGATCTTCACAAAAACATCTGCTTGCCAATTGAAAAAAATGGGATCTGTCTTCAATTCTTCCGCAAGATTGCTCCTTCCTCCCTCCCTCCGCTGCATTCCGTCTTTCTTCTCTCCCTATCTCTCCATCACACGCATTCTCCTCTTCCTCCTCTTATCTCTCTTCTGGCTTAACCTACTCCTACTATCCCCACTAATACTTCATTTTTTCACTAAATGACAGCTCAATTTTAAGAAATTATGCATAAAGCACCATATACATATAAATATTTATAAAAATACCAGAGTGTTGATTTCTATAAAAAATAGTTTAAAATTTTAATTATATAACTACATATTTGCTCTTTCGGATTAACTTTATATCTAATATTAAATTTTAATATTTATATGCATGTAAAATGTAGATTTCACTTTGTAAAATTTAAGATGAAGTCATTTTACGATCTGTTTGTGGGCAGCTGCAACTTATTGAATAATCTGCTGATAAGCTCATTAAAAATAATTGCTGATAAGCTAACTGCAATGACTACTATAAAGTTTATTTTCTTAATTTCGGAAAACCCAGATCGCACACAGAAAAGCTGTCACCACACCTAGATAGCTGCTGTGTTAAAACGTTGTTTTCAGCATTTTAAAAACGCATAAGCTGCTAAGACACATTTTACCCAAACAGTTTTAGTGCGTTTTCAAAACACCACCACACCAAATAAGCTACCACAAACTGACCCTTAGTATGATATAAAATGTTATGGTGGTATGAGTGTAAGAAGTATAATTCAGGTGGTAGATATGTAAATACATAGAAATTTTGCTGGTATATATGTAAATGCGCCATTATGAATTTAATAAATAAATAAATAAATTATAAGCTGAATTTTGTCGTAAGAATGTATTTGTTTTATAGGCCCCAATAATTGGTTACCAAACGCCAGCTTTTATATCAAAAATAAAAAATTAAAAAAAAAAAAGAAAATTAGTTGCAAAGGATTTTTCAGTCTTTGTCAAAACTGTCGGTGGATTTTAGTATTGATATTATCCGTTGGATCTATCATCTGCGGTTGTCGCTACTCCGTCGCTATCAATTCATCTGTTCCCCGCTACCGGCGATAGGAGGTTTTCAGTAAGCGCGACCGGGTTTCTCGGTGGAGCTGTCGGTGGATCGACTGCTTAGAAATTGTCCATGCTGAGCACGGCTGTAAAACGAGCTGAGTTAGAGTGAGTTAACTGCTGTTCGACTCAGTCGAAAATCGATTAGTGAAAAATGTTTTCGAGTTCGGCTTGAAATTGACTAGTTATAATTAATTAGAAAAAAATAGATGTAGGGTATTGGATTCGAACCTGCATCATCTTTGTAAGAAAAAAAAACATTAAATCATATGATCACAAGAATTTTTACAATTTAAACTTAGATATAAATATATACAGCATATTGTTATATAAATAATCTATGTAATTACTTTATTTCGAGTGAAAACGAGCCAAACACGAGCAAACAAATGTTTTTTTTCTATTCAACTCGTTTATAATTCGAACTTAAAAAATTTGTTCGTGTTCAACGATTTTATGATTTGAGCTTAAAAAATTATTTTTGTTCTACTCGTTTGATTAACAAATGAGTAGAACACGAGCTGTTTGCGAACAACGAGTTTTTTCAACAGCCTTAAAAAAATTATTTTATATTTCAAATCTTAAAAAATATTGAATCTCAATTATAAGATGAGCATCAATCCAATAATAAAAAAAAATTGTAAAATGAGAATAAATGTTGGAAAACAATAAAGAAAGAGAATATCCAAAATTGGGAAGCTTAGAATTTCAGAAATATGGCCACAAAGAAGGAAATCAAAGACCTTTGGAAAAGAACCCAAGAGCATTAAAGCAAAGTAACAAGCCATCCAAAAGAGCAAATGGCCTAAACCAATCAACAAAATTCAAAATATATAAAATCATAACCAGAAAATAGAAGCCTTGGCCATGAAGAACATAGGAACTTCATCAAATATAATAGGGAGCAACTTGTGTGTATAGGGGTATCTGTAAATAGAAGCATAACATAACAAAAGACATATGAAATCGATAGAGAGCGGGAGTTCTAGTAAGGACCTGAATAGAGAAATTAACTGTAGAAGTCTAAAGAATTTAAAGTAGAGGTTATTAGTAACCGCAATCAATACTTTTTAAAACTTTTTTTTTTATTTGATAGCAAAATTCACTTATTTAATAAGAGTGTCCATTAGAGGTATGTCTTTTTAAGAATTTTGTTTCTCTCAAGCCTAATATAATGAATAGTTATAGAAATAACAAAAAGAAAAAAAAAACATCTTACCAATAAAGTAGTCGATTGTATCAATATAAAAAGGTATTTGAGTTAATATATAAGCAATATGAAAGAAGTTCTCATCAGGTATACATTTTTTAAGGAGAGACAGAGAGAAAGAAGAGGTGAGAATGAGTTTCTTAATGTGCATTGCAAAGATCACATTATGGATTGGCATTCAATCCTTACTTTAAAAGAGTGTCTTTAACTTTTATTTCACCAATTAAAATTCTCTAAGAAGTAACAACAAACTTGAAATAGTGCCCTTTCAACCAAATAAGATTGCAACAACGGGATTGGAGAGATTTTAATAAGAGTAGAGGCAAGCATTATAGTTGGAGAAAACATCTTTCTCTTTCTAATAACATGTGCATGTTTTTCTATAATGTCGATGTTATTAATAAGTTAAAGGCATTGGTTAAGAGAATTACGGGTGGAAGGTAGAACCCACTTGTTGATATGAATGATTTCAACAACTTTGATAAACGTTGGACAAGTGAAAAGTGAACACTTGTTGACCAAACTTCTTTAAAAGAGAAAATTCATTGAGCAACAAATCAAAGAAGAAGAAGAAGAGTAAATTACTACTCTTGATAACTTGTAAAGAAATATTATTTCTTAGTGTAGTGACTATTTAGCTTAAGGCTTTGCAAAATGGGGAAGATTTATTACTATTCTTATGCTATATTGACCTATACATGTTAAANAATCCAAGGTGATAACGAGGAGGAAGCATTGTGAATAATGGCGGTTGTGACAACAATGTAGAAGGTTTGGGCTAATTGGGCCAATATAAAGGAATGCCTGTTCAATTTGGGCCAAGAAAAGCAAAGCTTGACGGGCTGAAGAGAATCCACGCTTATTGGGCACTTGGAGGAGGCCGGGATGTCTTTTAGAGAAGAGGCTTTTCCTTGGCTCTTTTAAGCGCTGGACACCATTGAGGTGAAAATTTTATTCTTCAATGTTGGATGTCGTTTAATTAATTTTTTTAAAAAATTATTTCCCAAAAAAGCTTGTCAATCACGAACAATTCATATATATATATATATATATATATATGTAACATATTATATAAATATTATATATAATATATTATTTTATAAATAATATATAAAATTTTTGTTTTTGAGCTAAAACGAGCCAAGCACGAGCGAACAAAGGGTTGTTTTGTTTGCTCGTGCTAAGCTGGTTTATAATTCGAGCTTTAAAAGTTTGTTCGTGCTCGGCTCGTTTACTTAATGAATGATCTAAACATGAGATATGTAATGAGCTAAACACGAGTTATTCGTGAACAACGTTGTTTTTGGGCAACCCTAATAATGAGCTATATTTCAACTAATTCAAACTCAGCTCAAGCCAAACATGAATGTTATAATCATGAACTTAATCGAACTCAAGCAAACACAAGCTGAAAAAAATTTGAAACATGACGAACATGAACAAATGCTATGCTCGCTCAAATTTAGCTCGTTTAAATCCCTAGTGCTAGATTAGAGTGATCTTCAGTAACAAATTATTTATAGAATTTAATCATTGATTTAACCTAAATCCAACCAAAAAAAGGATCGAAAAAAGTCCAATGCTCCGTTAAATCTAATTTTCCCGCGTTCCGTCTTTTTCTTTTCGCATTCCATCATTTTTACGACATAAATCAAGATTTGACAAATCCTATTGCAAGACTGATTTATTCCTCAGTCGCTCTGTGTATACTTGATAAATCTGAATTTATTGGATTTGATGAATCCTATTTAACACAAAACTAAGCTTGCAGCCAAACACCGCCTAATCAAAGATAAAATGTTGCTTTCTATTTTAATCTTTTTGCAAGGATTGTTTATTCATCTTCATATATTTATCATCTCACTTTTCTTCTTCTTCTAAACTTTAGAATTCTCATAAGCCAAATATCTATGGAAACAAGGTGAGCACAGGGAAGGAGCTACATGAATGCCAATGGATAGGTGCTGATGGGAAGAAAGTACATCAAGACATAGGGAATGAGTCAATAATGAGATGATCCTGATAAAGAAACTAGTTGTCATCAAGCATTGATGAAAATGGCTTTCATTTGCTCAGCTAGATGTGTTGGGCCAGACAATAGTCAAAGCCAAATAGAGGAAATTGGATTCTACCATGAAGCTCGATATTACATGGTTTAGAGATTGCTTTAGTGAAGGTCTACAAACTCGACTTACTTTTTAGCTGAGTCAAAAAAATTGAGAGATTTATTTTTCATGTTTAGTATTATTGTAAAGAGTAAATGAGCACATTTTGAAAAAAAAAAAAACTTAGTGTACATGACTATTCATAATCAATTTATGATACATTTATTATTTTGTCCACTTAAACCTGAGATTTTTCCCTCTAAATTCTTAATCCCTCTATGAGGGAAGATTTTCACATTATGAGCTTCTTCTCTTCTTGTCATGCATACTCTATAATTAGCGTATCATGGATGTTGGTGAATTTAACATTGTTGATGATGTGGTCACAATCATGTTGTTAAGGATCTGAAAGCTAGTTGTCAAGAAAAAAAGTGAAAAAAGAGGGTTGTGGTAGGTCTCTCAAGAAAAAAGAACGTGAAAGTGGTCGTCCCAACGGACGATGCAACTTAATAATGCAATTGCCGAGAAAATTTACTTTTGTAGCGACTTTCCTTGAGAATGATATAGTGGCTTTTGAGTTGATACTTTGGTATCATAAACCTTAACTTTTAATATTCACATTTATGATACTTTGGTATCATAAATCTATTCAGGAAAATTGTGTACTTTACTTTTAAGAAGACTGGTTAAAATGGTATTTTTTTATATGATGCTAAAGATTTGAATGATATTTATGTAAATATTAAAGTTTAGGTGTTAGATATGTAAACCAATAAGAATTGTGTTGGCATGAATGTAAATGGCCCAATATTTTTTCATGCTTGGTACTCATTTTTTGTGTGTTATTTTGTTTTCCTACATATGTGGATGTCTAAAGCTGAATATGATGAATCTGGTCCAGCTATCTTCTTAGTTTGGGAGTTCTGTGGATCATGACTGACGGAATTCAATATGAGGATGATGAAAGACAGAAGTTGAAGGTTCTATTTCTATTTTTCTGCACTATGGTGGAGAAAAGTCTAACGAGTTAAGAGAGCAACGTTACCTATTTTTGCAGTTGATGCGGAAGGCCTAATAAATTGTTGGAGTTTGTTTTGTCAATAATTTTGTGTCGGTTTGGATGTAAATCATGTAATGATTAAAAGATGTTATTTATCAAGTTGAACATCATTGATGTTTATTAGAATTTTCTAAAATATTGTGTGCTTGAATATTTGGATGTTATGATAAAAAAAATGTTTTTGTTGAAGTTAAAATTCAGTTTCAAATGTTATATACTACTTTTGAAAATTTAAGAGTTAATAATTAAATTGTTGTCTCTTTGACAATTCAAATAATGCAAACAAATCTTAATATTTTCGAACAATTTGAACAATTCGAATAGCTCGAACAATTTGTATCATTCAAACAATTCGAACAATTCAGATAATTCGAACAATTCAAACATTTCAAACAATTTGAACTTATTTTGAACAAATCGAACAGAACACGAACAACACCTTCAACGAACAATTTTGAACACGAGCCTATTTCAAACACGAGCTCTATTCGTTCGTGTTCGGTTCGTTTATACTTGCATATCTACTTGCTTTGAGACCGTCAAGTTCCTTGGATCAGTTCTTATTGTAGAGAAGTCAGTTACCATTCGAGTTGTTATTGAGGGTTCAAATTTAGAAGGAATTTGCTATGACTACTTCTATGAATACTTCACTTTCTTGGGGGTTTGAGTTGGTAGGGTTCCTCCATGAAGTGGCGACCAACATTTGAAGACTCAATTATAACCCTCAATAACAACTCGAATTGTAGTAGTCACAATAAACATAAAATCATATGTGAAGCATCTCTTTTAGATTGTGCTCTCATAGCGAGTTTCACCCTGGTGTTTGTAGGTACCACCTTGGGTCCACCACCTATGCTTGTGGACCCCACCTTAGATCANATTTTGCAAGATGATCGTTGGACACCTTGGCTGAAACAAGTCCCTTCTGAAGCACCATTCTATACAAAATTTATCCCTTAAACTAAAAATGAGTCATCAGATCCGTCATGGCTTAAGCCCGTTGTACGAGCGAATTCTCCCAGAGTTCAGTGAGCTCCAGACGAAGGGTTGCTATCTCCTCCCATATATTTTCCACATGAACCAACAATTCGTGCATTTCCTCTTGTTGAATCCTTGCTGATCGAGTAAAGGAATTCTCGATCTCTTCATGACGCCTGACCAATGATCCAGAAGACACCTAACATCCATTAGTTGCTTCCCAAAAGGCCTTGTGAGAACTGTCCTGAAAGTCAACCCCACCATCCTAACTCCTGGCGGTGCCTAAGCTAATACGACTAGTGCCAGGGTCGGATCCTCACCAATGTGTGTCGGAAGTGAGTCATCTCCCAGGCCAATCAGATCAGCTACAACAAGAAACCATGTAAGGTAAATGAGATAGAAAAAATTAAACCATAACAAGCATGATCCAGACTCCTCATGCCAAAGAATTGATCAAACTCAATCCCCATAATTGACACACCACTCTCACCGGATAGTACCAGAGCACCAGTGGCCTTTTGTACCCATGGCAGTGGCAGAGCACCAATAACTTTCTGTGGGGTTTGTTCAACTGATAGGGTTTGAGCTCCCACAAAAGATGAACGAACGAACCGACACTTGGGTTGCCCAATCTTCCTCCCTCATATACTCATTTATTTCTCCATCGAGGACCAAGATATGAGACAGACAAATCCACTTGATCAACTAGCTTGTCTATTTTCCTTTTCTTGGCAGTGACTTTCTTCTTCTTATTCTTCTCACCTTCCGAATGGTGCCAACCCTTTGATTTATCAAAGGTGGCAAGAAGCTGATTAATTTGAGCAAAAATACGATGAGAAAATATGAAATTTCAAAGAGTCCCATTATGCCTTATTTATAAGAATTGAAAGTGCAAAATCTAGAGAATCAATTATGAAAGTTCTGATTAAGAAACAAATTATATTTATTTTTTATATTTAATTCACTTATTCTTATTGCAACGTTACATTCAAAAAATAAGATAATCGGAGAACTAAAATATGTATATTGAAAATGTGTTACTGTTGATCTCGAAGAGATCTAATGACTCAAAAAGAAAAAAGGATGACAAAGAAGGACCCACTGCAGAAGTTCAAGAGCACATTCATCTGATTGAATGTAGCAATCTGAGTTAAAGCCAAATCACGAGCAAGCTAGAAGAAAAATAAATAGAATGATCGAACAATCTGAATCCAAAGCAATCAGACTAAAGCAAAACATATAAAGCATTCGAGATAATCACTACATAATACCGATCAAAGGAATCAACTTATCATATAGTATATCCGACTTGTGGAAAGAATCCAATTCCTCAATATCATTAGTTGTCCCACGGACGCCTTGAGGTTTCTTCTCAGGACCAAGAATTGACAATCCAATATAGTCTCATTGTTATCACACAGACCCTCCTCATCAAAGAATGAGCTACATATGGGTTATGATGATTCACCCTATGCCTGATAACCCAGTCTTGCCCCGCACAGTAGCTCCTCATTCAAGGATCAATGGTCAATAAACAGAACAGATCAACAGACCGGCTCAGCCTTGCCGACCGAATCAGTCTTGTTGACCCAATCTATTCAAGTTCAGCCGATCGACAACACTCGATCAGCCTATTCGATCGGCAACTTCGACTCAGCCTAGCTGACCTTATTAATATTACCAAGTTGAAGACATATTACCTCAGCCAGCCGAGTTAGAAAGTAGCTGAGCAATAAACTCATTTATATAAAATACCTAAATTAACCTATACAACCCCCATTAAAGCAAGGACAAAAATATAATATCACTATATGGTACCTCCTCTGAGAAGAAGAGATGCATAATCCTCTATTAGTGGATAAGCTTCGTCTCTTTGCCGACTACTTCAAATTTGGGCTTTGGCTTCACTTTTATGCAGGAGGTTGTCATGACTCCTAACAAGANGAGATGCATAATCCTCTATTAGTGGATAAGCTTCGTCTCTTTGCCGACTACTTCAAATTTGGGCTTTGGCTTTACTTTTATGCATGAGGTTGTTATGACTCCTAACAAGCTTTGGATTGACATTGGTGTTGGTGATGTCTACTAATTATGGAATCTATATTTATAAGCCACCTGTATTACTGGCATCACTCGACCGGCCCATGAACCCGCTTGTTGGGCTGGAGGCCTTCAGTAACATATCATCTACCAACGTTGGTGGATTCCACTAAATCCAAGGTGATAACGAGGAGGAAGCATTGTGAATAATGGCGGTTGTGACAACAATGTAGAAGGTATGGGCTAATTGGGCCAATATAAAGGAATGCCTGTTAAACTTTGGGCCAAGAAAAGCAAAGCTTGACGGGCTGAAGAGAATCCACGCTTATTGGGCACTTGGACGAGGCCGGGATGTCTTTTAGAGAAGAGGCTTTTCCTTGGCTCTTTTAAGCGCTGGACACCATTGAGGTGAAAATTTTATTCTTCAATGTTGGATGTCGTTTAATTAATTTTTTTAAAAAATTATTTCCCAAAAAAGCTTGTCAATCACGAACAATTCATATATATATATATATATATATATATGNCCACTAAATCCAAGGTGATAACGAGGAGGAAGCATTGTGAATAATGGCGGTTGTGACAACAATGTAGAAGGTTTGGGCTAATTGGGCCAATATAAAGGAATGCCTGTTCAATTTGGGCCAAGAAAAGCAAAGCTTGACGGGCTGAAGAGAATCCACGCTTATTGGGCACTTGGAGGAGGCCGGGATGTCTTTTAGAGAAGAGGCTTTTCCTTGGCTCTTTTAAGCGCTGGACACCATTGAGGTGAAAATTTTATTCTTCAATGTTGGATGTCGTTTAATTAATTTTTTTAAAAAATTATTTCCCAAAAAAGCTTGTCAATCACGAACAATTCATATATATATATATATATATATATATGTAACATATTATATAAATATTATATATAATATATTATTTTATAAATAATATATAAAATTTTTGATTTTGAGCTAGAACGAGCCAAGCACGAGCGAACAAAGGGTTGTTTTGTTTGCTCGTGCTAAGCTTGTTTATAATTCGAGCTTTAAAAATTTGTTCGTGCTCGGCTCGTTTACTTAATGAACGATCTAAACATGAGATATGTAATGAGCCAAACACGAGTTATTCGTGAACAACGTGTTTTTGGGCAACCCTAATAACGAGCTATATTTCTACTAATTCAAACTCAGCTCAAGCCAAACATGAATGTTATAATCATGAACTTAATCGAACTCAAGCAAACACAAGCTGAAAAAAATTTGAAACATGACGAACATGAACAAATGCTATGCTCGCTCAAATTTAGCTCGTTTAAATCCCTAGTGCTAGATTAGAGTGATCTTCAGTAACAAATTATTTATAGAATTTAATCATTGATTTAACCTAAATCCAACCAAAAAAAAGGATCGAAAAAAGTCCAATGCTCCGTTAAATCTAATTTTCCCGCGTTCAGTCTTTTTCTTTTCGCATTCCATCATTTTTACGACATAAATCAATATTTGACAAATCCTATTGCAAGACTGATTTATTCCTCAGTCGCTCTGCGTATACTTGATAAATCTGAATTTATTGGATTTGATGAATCCTATTTAACATAAAACTAAGCTTGCAGCCAAACACCGCCTAATGAAAGATAACATGTTGCTTTCTATTTTAATCTTTTTGCAAGGATTGTTTATTCATCTTCATATATTTATCATCTCATATCTTTTCTTCTTCTTCTAAACTTTAGAATTCTCATAAGCCAAATATCTATGGAAACAAGGGAACACAAGGAAGGGGCTACAGGAATGCCAATGGATAGGTGCTGATGGGAAGAAAGTACATCAAGACATAGGGAATGAGTCAATAATGAGATGATCCTGACAAAGAAACTAGTTGTCATCAAGCATTGATGAAAATGGCTTTCATTTGCTCAGCTAGATGTGTTGGGCAAGACAATAGTCAAAGCCAAATAGAGGAAATTGGATTCCACCATAAAACTCGATATTGCATGGTTTAGAGATTGCTTGAGTGAAGGTCTACAAACTCGACTTACTTTTTAGCCGAGTCAAAAAAATTGACAGATTTATTTTTCATGTGTCTTATTATTGTAAAGAGTAAATGATCAAAACTTAATGTACATGACTATTCAAAATTTATGATGTTTTTATTATTTTGTTCACTTAAACCTGGGATTTTCCCCTGTAAATTCTTAATCCCTCTATGAGGGAAGAGTTCTACATTATGAGCTTTTTCTCTTCTTATCGTTCATACTCTATGATTAGCGTATCATAGATGTTGGTGAATTTAATATTGTCGATGATGTGGTCGCAATTATATTGTTAAGGATCTGAAAGCTAGTTGTCAAGAAAAGGTGAAAAAAGAGGGTTGTGGTAGGTCTCTCAAGAAAAAAGAACGTGAAAGTGGTCGTCCCAACGGACGATGCGACTTAATAATGCAATTGCCGAGAAAATTTACTTGTGCAGCTACCTTCCTTGAGAATGATATAGTGGCTTTTGAGTTGATACTTTGGTATCATAAACCTTAAGTTTTAATATTCACATTTATGATACTTTGATATCATAAACCTATTCAGGAAAATTGTGTACTTTACTTTTAAGAAGACTGGTAAAAATGGTATTTTCTTATATGATGCTAAAGATTTGAATGATATTTATGTAAATATTAAAGTTTAGGTGTTAGATATGTAAACCAATAAGAATTGTGTTGGCATGAATGTAAATGGCCCAATATTTTTTCATGCTTGGTACTCATTTTTTGTGTGTTATTTTGTTTTCCTACATATGTGGATGTCTAAAGCTGAATATGATGAATCTGGTCCTGCTATCTTCTTAGTTTGGGAGTTCTATGGAGCATGGCTGACGGAATTCAATATGAGGATGATGAAAGACAGAAGTTGGAGGTTCTATTTCTATTTTTCTGCACTATGGTGGGGAAAAGTCTAATGAGTTAAGAGAGCAACGTTACCTATTTTTGCAGTTGATGCGGAATGTCTAATAAATTGTTGGAGTCTGTTTTGTCAATAATTTTGTGTCGGTTTGGATGTAAATCATGTAATGATTAAAAGATGTTATTTATCAAGTTGAACATCATTGATGTTTATTAGAATTTTCTAAAATATTGTTTGCTCGAATATTTGGATGTTATGATAAAAAAATGCTTTTGTTGAAGTTCTAATTCAGTTTCAAATGTTATTTACTACTCTTGAAAATTTAAGAGTTAATAATTAAATTGTTGTCTCTTTGATAATTCAAATAATCCAAGCAAATCTTAATATTTTCGAACAATTTGAACAATTCGAACAAATAAAATAATTCGAATAGCTCCAACAATTTGTATCATTCAAACAATTCAAACATTTCAAACAATTCGAACTTATTTTGAACCAATCGAACCGAACACGAACAACATCTTCAACGAACAATTTTGAACACGAGCCTATTTCAAACATGAGCTATGTTCGTTCCTGTTCGGTTCGTTTACACCCGTATATCTACTTGCTTTGAGACCGTCAAGTTCCTTGGATCAGTTCTTATTGTAGAGAAGTCAGTTACCATTCGAGTTGTTATTGAGGGTTCAAATTTAGAAGGAATTTGCTATGACTACTTCAATGAATACTTCACTTTCTTGGGGGTTTGAGTTGGTAGGGTTCCTTCATGAAGTGACGACCAACATTTGAAGACTCAATTATAATCCTCAATAACAACTCGAATTGTAGTAGTCACAATAAACTTAAAATCATATGTGAAGCATCTCTTTTAGATTGTGCTCTCATAGCGAGTTTCACACTGGTGTTTGTAGGTACCACCTTGGCTCCACCACCTATGCTTGTGGACCCCACCTTAGATCTATCTTCTAATATTTTGTGTTCTACATTAGGTCCACTTTTTTATGATTGTGGGCCTCACATCGAACCCATTTCTTATGCTTGCGGGTCCCACCTTAAAGTCACATCATCTCTTTTGGAGCCCACCTTAAACTCAGTATGGCCCGCCACTTTAATCACCTACAAGGCAGTTCATTGTCTGCTATGCGATATATTAAAGTTTATTAAATATGTTTGTCTTAAATTTAATTTTTATCTTATTTTTTAAATAATTTTTTTTAAATTTCAAAATTTATCTTTTTTAAAATTCAAATGCAAAATTTCTATTAAGTTTCAATCAAAATTTTAAATATATGTGTTTAATTAAATTATTTTCTTAATGCTACATATATAGTATGCTAAGTGGAGCCAATGCATGAATCCCCTTTCTCCATTGTGTCCTCTTGAGTGTCATATTTTCAATTAAATAATAATATAATGACTGAATTAAATCAAGAAAATCACTGAAAAATTTATACTAAAAAAATAAGAAGCCTTAACCACACTAAGCTGGGTTAGCCATTTTTCTACATTGTGTCCTACTGAGTGCTATATTTTCATTCAATTTTAATAAATGAAGATCATTTTTTATGCTGTCATTGCCAGGTCCCAAGCCCCGAATGCAAAAAGTGGAAGACTGCATTATGTACTCAACTGCTAATGTAAAAATTATCAATAAATCATGACATGAATCCTTTTAAACTTATACATAAAAAAAATAAATATTTCACTTCTAAAAGTAGCGGTAGCACTATTTTTTTATGTGATATTAAAATCTTGAGAGGTATGTATGCAAATATTAGAGTTTAGAGGTCCGATATGTAAATTCATAAAAATTGTGTGCAATGTATGTAAATGTCCCATGTTTTTGAAAACTTTGACTTTCAAAGTTAGCTTAATAATAAAGATTCTCATGGAAGTAAAAAGTCTTCTGAATTGAAAGACTTTGACTTGTCAAAGTCATTTCAAAAATTAAACTCTTAACGACATTATGAGAATGAAGTCTATGAAAATGTTTGAACAAACTCTAAGATTGATTCATGGAATCTTTTATATTGCATATAAAATATCATTTTTTTTAATTTTTAAATTAGAAATATTCATTTTTTTAGTGCATCATATTATATAAAACGGTATATATGTAAAAATAAAAAAATAAAAAAAATTTAAATATGTAAATACAAAAGAATTAATTGACTTGCATGAAAATATTTGAAGTAATGAAGAATAAAAATGATGTAATGGTGATGACATTTAATTCATATAGTTTGTATATTGGGAAAAGATATTTTTATGCTTGATGGCCAAGGAAGTGTTTAATGTTTATTTAAATCTCTACTTTCTTCAATTATTTGAAGTCACATTCTTTCTTTAGCCTATATTCATTGTTTTTCAACGACACGTGCTCAAAAAGGTTCCTTGGCTCCCAAAGTGATGTAATTGCCCCTAAAATTTATTTAATCAAATATTGAATTTGGCGTGATTTTAAGATTATGAAGCATTGCAGCTGCAGCTTGTTGAATAATTTGTTGATAAGCTGATTAAAAAAGAATTTGCTGATAAGTTAGGTGCGATGACTATTATAAATTTTTATTTTTTTGGAAAAGCCACACCACTGCCAAAAAGCTCCCACCGCACCTAGATACGTGCCGTGTGAAAATGTTATTTTTGGCTTTTTGAGAATGCATAAGCTGCCAAAACGCAGTTTATCCAAACAGGTCAGGTGCGTTTTCAAAACGCCACCGCACCAAATAAGCTGCCCGAAATGGACCGTGAGTCTCGAGCTTATAACTTTCAAATTTAATTTTGAAATCAAATTTCAAGAAATTTTATTTGGAAATAGTATGACAATGTGGTTATGCGCCATCTTTTGCATACATTTGGTTTATGTTCGAATCCATCACTCTGCATTTATTTTTTAAATTTAATTTTAACGAGCCAGTTTTGAGCCAAATACGAACACACAGTTCACAAGTCGATTTCAAAAATGAGCCGATTTTTAACAAGAATAATTTTGAACGAGCCTAACACGAGCCAAGCCTGAGCTCGCTCAAGCTCAGCTCGTTTACAGCCCTAGATCACACGGGATTTGAGAAAACCGGGACAAAATTATGAAAAAAACACAATTAAGAAAACCATAATAGAACACGAAAGTTTACGTGGAAAAACTTAAGAAAGAAAAAAAAATTATGGAGCTACACCACTAAAAAGTTCATTATGACATTCAAAAATTTTAAAATATATATAAAATTTGGGTTATATTAAATATTTTGAGTGATTGATACCTAAAAGTTTAAAATAAAAAAAATAAATAAATATTAAATTTAAAAAAAATAAAAAAAGGAGGATTGGCTTGATTGTTTTTGCTAACGCGAATGATGACAAAAAGGAAAAATTATTCCATACGTATCGGGCACTGCACGCAGCTTGCGTGCGGTGTTCGATCGGGACCGTAAATCACCTGATCTACGGTCTTGATGTATTTCAGTGGGTCCCATCTAAAAAATTATTTTTATTTAAAAAAATAGAAATAATTAAAAAAAATAGAAATAATCCTGAGCGGGATGAAACAATAATTTCCAGGAAAAATATGAAGTCCGTAAAATTAGGCACAAATTGGTTTCCATGCGCGCGAAGGAGCAGCCTTTAATACGCACACCACAATCATCCCACAAGCCTATATAACCCCGTGACTAAAAGGGAGCAATTTGAAGAAAGAAATTCATCTCCAGCCAGTAAGCAACAATCCATGATTAGCAAAGATGACATTTTTACAAGAAGCAGGTTTTCTTTTTAGTAAAATGGATTGGTTATTGTCAGAACCCGCCGTTCTTCATGGTTTCTCTGCATTTTGCAATCTTTTTCTTTTGCTTTCCTTGTCTTTTGTCTGTTTTTATGGGAGAATCAATGGTCAAAGCTCCAATAAACATGGAATTGAAAAAGTTAGATTTTTGCATTACAAAGTTGCTACCTTTACTTGTTCGAGCTTGTGTTTGTTTCATATCTCTCTCTTCATCTTTGATCACTTCTGGTATATAGATGGTGGTGGGGTTTCTTATGATCATCTTGCCATTGAAGTGGATTTGGGTATCAGGGCAATAGCTTGGCTTGCCATATCTGTCTATTTGCATTATGGTTTCAACCCGTTGCTTGAGAAGAGATTCCCTGCTGTTCTTAGGATTTGGTGGGGTCTATATTTTCTCATCTCGTTTGCTGCAGTATTGCTGGATTTGTTTTGTTACAGAAAGCTTGGGATTTTGGGCACACACGTGTGGGCTTTGGATTTTGTTTCTATTTTTTCTGCTTTGCTTCTTAATTACACTGGTTTTTTTGGGAAGAGGGTTGAAGTGGAGAGCAATATTCTCCATGAATCTCTTTTGAATGAGACTATTAGTCCTAATCAGCAATTCAGTGAGACTGAAAGTGGCTTTGGAAATGTCTCTTTGTTCACTAATGCAAGTTTTCTTAGCATCCTTACCTTCTCATGGCTGGATCCTTTGCTATCTGTTGGTCATAAGAAGACTTTAGATCTTAAAGATGTTCCTCAGCTGGATTACAATGAAAGAGTTGATGGTGTCTTCCCTATTTTCAAAAGCAAACTTGAATCATGCACTAAAAGTAGTTCATATAGCAATGGAACTGTAAACAACAATGGCCCTGTTCGAATTTCTTCTTTCCAATTGGCAAAGGCATTAGTAATATCTGCTTGGGGGCATGTCTTGATTACTGCAATCTATGCACTATTATACACAGTATGCACTTATGTTGGTCCCTATCTGATTGACTTCTTTGTTCGGTATCTTAACGGTAACCAAACATTTGAATTTGAAGGCTATGTTTTGGTTTTGGCATTCATCGTAGCAAAGTTCTTTGAATGCCTTTCACAAAGGCATTGGTTTTTTCGATTGCAACAAGCCGGTGTTAGAGTTAGGGCATTTCTGATATCCATTTTATATCAAAAAGGTCTCACATTGTCGAGTAGTGCAAGGCAGGGTCGTACCACAGGAGAGATCATAAATATAATGAGTGTGGATGCAGAAAGAATTTCACTTTTTAGTTGGTATATGCATGATTTATGGTTGGTTCCAATTCAGGTAGGTTTGGCTTTGTTGATTTTGTATGCCAACTTGGGCCTTGCTTCATTGGCCGCTTTAGCTGCCACTTTTGTTGTTATGTTAGCCAATGTCCCCTTGGGGAAAATGCAAGAGAATTATCAGCAAAAGATGATGGAATCAAAAGACACAAGGATGAAAGCCACTTCAGAAATTTTAAGGAACATGAGAATCCTCAAGCTCCAAGGATGGGAGATGAAGTTCTTGTCAAAGATAGTTGAATTAAGGAAGAAGGAGACAAATTGGTTGAGGAAGTATGTTTATACATCTGCAATGACTACATTTGTGTTTTGGGGCGCGCCGACTTTTGTTGCGGTGGTAACATTTGGAGCTTGTGTGCTTATGGGGATCCCATTAGAATCAGGAAAGGTTCTTTCTGCACTAGCAACATTTAGAGTGCTGCAAGAGCCTATTTACAATCTTCCTGATACAATTTCAATGGTTGTTCAGACTAAAGTTTCTCTTGACAGGATATCTTCTTTCCTTTGTCTTGAGGATTTACAGCAAAATGCTGTAGAGAAACTTCCTAGAGGCAGCACTAATGTTGCAATTGAGGTCAGAGATGGGACATTCTCATGGGACCTTTCAGCTGAGTCTCCTACTCTGAAAGATATAAATTTTAAAGTATTTCAAGGCATGAGAGTAGCTGTTTGTGGAATTGTTGGTTCAGGGAAGTCTAGTTTGCTTGCTTGCATCTTAGGAGAGGTTCCTAAAATGGATGGAAATGTGCAGTTGTGTGGGACAACTGCCTATGTTGCACAATCTCCATGGATACAGAGCGGAAAGATTCAAGACAACATACTTTTTGGTAAGGAGATGGATTCAGAGAAGTATGAGAATGTACTTGAAGCTTGTTCGTTGAAGAAGGACTTGGAAATTCTTCCTTTTGGTGACCAAACGGTTATAGGAGAGAGAGGCATTAACCTTAGCGGAGGACAAAAGCAAAGGGTGCAGATTGCACGTGCTTTATACCAAGATGCTGATATTTTCTTATTTGATGATCCATTCAGTGCTGTTGATGCCCACACTGGATCCCATCTGTTTAAGGTTTGTTCTTTCTTAACATAAGCTTTCATGTCCTGAATTCAGAAGTCTTGACATTTATTATTCCCAGTTCCTTTGTTTATGCTCAATATTGATCTAAAATGACATAAAACTAAGTATTTTAATTGAAATAGTATGCTTTTTTAAAACTCATCTTGGCCTTGTCTTGCTTAAATCATTCTAATCTGTCTTC
>JXCR01064114.1:119759-133199 GCA_002079205.1 Phalaenopsis hybrid cultivar | reverse complement strand
ATTCAAAGTGAATGCGAAAGTTTTTTTTTAAAATGAATTACTTAAAATTTACTTTTACACCATCTAAAATACTGAAGTTAGCAAGCATTTGCTCCTTTATAAATTGAATAGAAAATCAAGTTTTCCTAGTTAGATGAAAGGTTTACTCATACCATAAGCATGGACTGGTTTGCTGGAATTAATCTAAATTTACTTTATTTATTTCTTGAAGCAAAATTATGGATAACTTTAATGAATACCATTCCCTCAAATTAATAAAATTGAATTTAAAAATCTAGCGTTACTTGTTGACAATTAAGGTTTCAGTTTGGGAGATTTTGATATAGCTTAAAGCATGCTAAATTTTCTTTCTCTTTTGCACTTGCTAATGGATGAAATTGAACTTTAAAGGGTATTTTTAAGTTTTTATTGTAGACACAATGGTAGTAGATCTGGAATGAAGTGGAGAAGAAATGGAGAGAAGAAGAGATGAGTTGGAGCAGAAATGTCTTAAAGAACTGGCACCTGGGAGCCAATCTTTTAGCGCCAGGTGCTCCTCCAAGCGCCTTGGCACCATCCCAATCACTCTAAGACACCACTACCCTCTTGTACAAATAAAGAGCTTGGTGCTTGCTCTATGGCACCTATGCCGCGAAACTGCCTGAGGCAGTTGCTTCACACGATCCAGGGAGTTCATATACACATATATGAATGTATTTGGTGATGTAATAGAAGAATAAGAAGCGGAGAATAGTCTTAATTGCTACAAAAGTCCTAATGGACATCCATAAGAGTTCTTAGGGTAGAAATTTGTATTTTCTTTGATACTTATATTGAGATATTGGTGAGGATTGAGATATTGTGTAAGGGAGATACTCATCACTGTAGAAGGCATTTGAGGATCCTTTGTGGAGTTTTCTTCATCACTTTTTATAGTGAAAAGTCTAAATGTTGTGCTCTATTTCATATTGTAGTGTTTGTAAACACAATTCTAGTGGATTTGATTTATTTTAAAATATGATTTGTGGTGTTTCATTCATGCATTATGAGTAGTTCCTTCTTACAATTCTCATGTGATGAATAAGTCGGATGTGTAACATTTGTAGCATGCTTTTAGAATTGGTTTTAAATTTGTAATGTGATGAGTTCTCTTTTATGCTTAATTTACATTTCATTCTAGACAAAAGATTATTTAAAGCATTTTGTGATCCATAATGACTCGGGAGAGCTATGGAGGAAAGATTAGAGCATTCACATTGAACTATTGGATGATAGGAAAGTAGTCCGTAGGGTGATGTAAATAGATAGGGAAATAAGCATTGACTGGTTCAAATTGGGGTTTCAAGAATTAAAATTAGTTTAACCAAACTTTTTTATGTACTTGGGAGAGGGCAAAGAAGAGAATTGCTGCTGATTGTCACTTTTAAAAATTACAATTCTAAGTATTTTGTTCCTACACATCACTTATCACATTAAAGGGGAGTGTAACTCTTTCTCTTGACAATAACCAATCCATTTAAGCTAAGTAGGATTTCCTTAGAATTTAAAATCTAAAATTAATTGTAGGATTGTAGTATTATTTTGTAGAGCATTAAACTAATTTAGATTCCAGGCTAATAACTAATCCTAGTAGACCAGAATTTCTCAAGTCTAATTCCCTCACTCCCTGTGGGATCGACATTCTAAATTTAAAAATTCAATATTTTTGATACGATACATATACTTGCGTGAGACCCAATGGTGTTACAACACCTAAATTAAGGGTGGGTTGTATGAGTAACCACCTCTAAAAATTAATTTTCAAAATGTATAAGTTAAATTTTGAGTTATTTTCCCATTGAGCTTCGGAACACCTCTTTTAGTCATCTTTTTAGGGTACTCTAGTCTCCTAAGTATTATCTTGGTTCGAGGTTGATTGAACATCTAAGATTTTTAGCATTTTTTAAATCCAGAGTTGCAATATACATTTAGTTTTTTATTAAAAGTATGAAAATGAAATAAAAATTCATATGAAATTAAAATTTAGAAGGGTAGAAGGCATAAATATCCTTTTAGATTTCTCAGGTGTTGGTACAATGTAGTTGGTTTTCAAGGAATGAATTCTATGAAATCATCCCAGCTCTATATTCAATAATTCTTTTTTCCAGTGTATGACATTATCTTGTGAACTCTTGGATGATGTATGGTTTGGTCCAAGTCTGATCAAGTTTACCCACCGATTCACCTTGTGTTACTTGGTCAGCTTTCTTCAGAACAAGTTCACTCAACGAGAATGTCTTCTCTCAGAAATTTTTATTGTAGTATCAAGCAATTCTTCTTTTTACCTTCCACTTTTCAAATTATTTCATTGGTTTGAACTTCTTCTAATAGATTGAAAGCAAGAATCATTCTTTTACCATTTTCCTTCTACCAGTAGGTAAGATTCTCCTCGCCAAAGGAGTTGGCTTTGATGATTCTTTAACTATGGTTGTTGTTTTTGACAGGGAACATTTCTTCCATCCCATGGGAAGGCATATAAGGGATTTGCCCAATCACTTGTCATTTGGACGGCCCGCAGGAGAGATAGAAGTAAGTTTGCCTAGTTCCCACTAGCTCCTTTGATCTTATTCCATTATATATTTAAGATTATCTTGTTGGAAACCTCCGCTTGTACATTCCTATTGAGATGTTTTACAGACACAAATCTTAGATTAATTGCCTAACGTTGATAGAAATACTTTACACTTTGATCAACAAACCGTGTTTCATTGTTGGTGATAAGTATCAAGGGTAAGTCATACTGATAGATAATATATGTCCAAATGATGTTTCAAACAACACCTGTGATAATCTGGGTGAGAGCCTTTGCTTGTATCTACTTTGAAAAATAATCCATAGTGACTAGAAATAACTTTCTTTGTACTTTTGAAGGGGAAAACATACCGATGATTTCAAGTCCCTAAATAGCTAAGGATCAAGATCTGACAGCCGGTTGTTAACTTTTGGGTTAGTAGATGATGTAATAGAGCATATTTTTGTCATTTTTAGTATCTCTTGGAGAACTGCTCTATTTCTTTCATGAGGGTTGACCAAAAGCAGTCTTGCCTCTGAGCACGATGCGCCAAGGTTTTTCCTCCCGAATGACTCCCACATTTGCCATAATGTATTTCCTGAAGGAACACTTCCACCTCATTTTTCTTCACACATCTTAGAAGTAACGAGGTGATTGACATTCTATAAAGCTTTTTTTTTCAATGATGACCTTAAATTAAAATCTCATTGAGCCTATTACTTCTTTGAGGATCTTCCTTGTTTTTAAGTATTGGATGTAGGGATCCATTTAAATCCATGTGCTTTAAGCATCAACTTCCATTATTTCTAATTACTGAATTTTTAGTTTGAAAAGCCTTTGGAGCATCTTTTTTCCAAAGCAATTGTTCTTTGATAGAAGATCAACTACTAAGTTTTCCTCTTATTCAATATGTTTGATTCTCAAGCTTGCAAGCTTTCTTATCTTTGTCATGCTTTGTTCAATTATTTGATCATCATCACATCCCTAGCTTAGAATTATACATTAAATTGATTTACCATCAATTGAGACATTAATTTAACTAATAGATGTCAGAAAGACCATTGCAAGATCTAAGGGTACTCCAATTATTAGAGCTTCATATTCTAAAAGATTGAGACATCCGTAGAATAGATTGCTTAATGCCAGTCTGATTCTTGCGCTTGCCTCCATCAATGCACAAATTTTAGGTTTAATCTTCAACTTCAATCTCTTCATTTTACTCACCTTGCATGGAGAATTATATAAGAAATTATAAGTATTGTGTTTTATTCCATATTGTAGTGTTTGTAAATACAATTCTAGTGGTTATGCTCTATTTTAATATATGATTTGTGGTGTTTATTTCATACATTGTGAGTAGTTCATGCTTACATTTTTCTTGTGATGAATAAGTTGGATGTGTAGCATTTTAGGATGCTTTTAGAATTGGTTTAAAAATTATAATGTGATGAGTTCTCTTCCATGCTCAATTTACTTTTCATTCTGATCAAATTATTACTTAAAGCATGTTGTGGTCCATAATGACTGAGGAGAGCTATGGAGGAATGATTAGAGTATTCACATTGAACAATTGGATGATACGAAAAGTAGCTCGTAGGGTGATGCAAATAGATAGGGAAATAATCTTTGACGGGTTCAAATTAGGGTTTCAATAATTAAAACTAGTTTAACCAAACTTCTTTATGCACTTGGAAGAAGGTAAAGAAGAGAATTGCTCCTATTTGTCAGTTTTAAAAATTACAATTTTAAGTATTTTGTTCCCGCACACCATTTATCTCATTGCAAGGGAGGGTAAACCTTTTCTTAATAATCATCAACCCATTTAAGCTAAGTTGGATTTATGTAGGATTTAACATCTAAAATTGATTGTATTATTGAAGTATTATTTTGTAGTGATTTAACCTAATTTAGATTCTAGGCTGATATCTAATCCTAGTAGTCTAGAATTTCTCTTAAGTCTAATTCCCTCACTCCTTATGGGATCAACATTCCAGTTTAAAAAGTTAAATATTACTGATACAGTACACATACTTGCGTGAGACCCAATAGTGTTATAGCATCTGAATTAAGGGTGGGGTGTATGAGTAACCACCTCTAAAAATTAATTCTCAGAATTTATAATTTAAATTTTGAGAGATTTTGTGATTGAACTTTGGGACACCTCTTTTTGTCATCTTTTCAGGGTACTCCAGTTCCCTAAGTATTGTCTCGATATGAGGTTCATTGACCTTCTAAGTTTTCTGAGCATTATTTAAATTTGAACTTGCAATGTATGTTTAACATTTTTTTTAAGAGTATGAAAACAATATAAAAATTCATATTAAATAAAAATTTAAAAGAATGGAAGGCAAAAATCTCCTTTTAGATTTCTCAAGTGTTGGTACAATGTAGCTGGTTTTAAATGAATGATTTTTTTTTGAAATTTTCCTCACTCCATATTTTATGAATCTTTTTTCCAGTGAATAACATTAGCTTGTGAGCTCTTGGATGATGTAGGGTTTGGTCCAAGTTCGATCAAGTTTACACACCGATTGACCTCGTGTTATTGGGTCAGCTTTCTTCAGAACAAGATCACTCAATGAGAATGTCTTTTCTCAGACATTTTTATTGTAGTATCAATAGGTTCTTCTTTTTACCCCCTCTTTTTGAAGTGTTCCATTGGTTTGTACTTATTTTAATAGATCAAAAACAAGCATCATTCTTTTATCATTTTCCTTCTACCATTCGATGAGATTCTCCTTGCCAAAGGAGTTGGCTGTGATGACTCTTTAACTATGGAGGTTATATTTGATAGTGAACATTTCTTACATCCCATGGGAAGGCATATAAGTGATTTTCCCAATCACTGAAGATGTTGTTATCCGGACGGCCCACATGATAGAAAGAAGTAAGTTTTCCTATTTGCTTCTTGCTCAATTGATATTCTTCTATTATAGATGTAAGTTTATCTTTTTGGCAGCCTCCACTTGTCCATTCTTAATGTGATGTTACATAGACACAAATTTCAGATTAATTGCCCAATGTTGATATAAATATTTGACATTATGATCAACAAACTGTGTTTCATTATTGGTGATAAGTATCAAGCGTAGGTCGTACTAATAGATGATGCCTATCCAAATGAAGTTTCAACAACACCTGTGATGATTTAGGTGAGAGCCTTTGCTTGTACTACTTTGAAAAATAATCCATAGTGACCAGGAAGAAATTTCTTTGTTCTTTTAAAGGGAGAAATAAACCAAGGATGTCAAGTCCTCAAATAGTCAAAGAATAAGGACTGATAATCGATTGTCAACTTTGAGCCAGTTGATGATGTATTTCTGAAAATGGTAGTATTTCTTAGAGAACTCTCNTTTGAAAAATAATCCATAGTGACCAGGAAGAAATTTCTTTGTTCTTTTAAAGGGAGAAATAAACCAAGGATGCCAAGTCCTCAAATAGTCAAAGAATAAGGACTGACAATCGATTGTCAACTTTGAGCCAGTTGATGATGTATTTTTGAAAATGGTAGTATTTCTTAGAGAACTCTTTTTCTTTCATGAGGGTCAACCAGAAGTAGTCTTGCCTCTGAGCATGATGCGCCATGGTTTTTCCTCCCAATTGCCAAAATGTAGTTCTTGAAGAATCACTTCCACCTCAATTTCTTCACACATTTTAGAAATAATGAGGTGATTGACATTCTAAAAAAATTTCTTTGATGATGAGGTATTTCACAGCTTTAAATTAAAATATTCTTGGGTCTATTACTTCTTTAAGGATCTTTCCAGTTTTTAAGTATTGGATGTTGGGATCCAACGCTTTGTTTGTTAAACTTCCACTTCCATTATTTCTAACTACTCAATTTTTGGTTTGAAATGCTTTTGGACCATCTTTTTTCCAAAGCAAATGTTCCTTTATNAGTATTGGATGTTGGGATCCAACGCTTTGTTTGTTAAACTTCCACTTCCATTATTTCTAACTACTCAATTTTCAGTTTGAAATGCTTTTGGACCATCTTTTTTCCAAAGCAAATGTTCCTTTATAAAAAAAAAATCAACTAGTGACTTTTCCTCTTGTTCAATGTGTTTGATTATAAAGCTTGCAAGCTTCCTTATCTCTACCATGCTTTGTTCAAATATTTGATCATCATCACGTCCCCATCTTAGAATTCTCCATTGACTTGATTTACCATCAATTGAGAATTTGATTTAACTAGTTGATGTCAGAAATCCCATCTTAAGTGCTAAGTGTAACCCAATTATTAAAGCATCATATTCTAAATGATTGAGAAACTCGTAGAATATATTGTTTGATGCCAGTATGATTCTTGCGCTTTCCTGCATCAATGTACAAAGTCCAGGTTCGATCACCAACTTCAATCTCTTCATTTTACTCACTTTGCATGGAGAATTATGCTAGGAAGTTAGCCAAAGATCCTTAATTATTGTTTAGGGAACATAGGTTTTGTCATAATCACTAAGTATAATTGCTCACTTTAAGATCCAATCACAATGTTGTGGCCAAGTGAGTACCAATTTGAGTGTATGGTCAATGATGGATTCCAAGCTAACTAAAAAACATAGAAAGTGTTCTTCCTTCAACTTTGGACTTTATAGAAAAACATGCGAGGCTAGCGATTGCTTTGGGTTTTGGAATGCTTCCTCACATTTGATCGACCATTCAAATTTTTTAGCTTTCCATGGTGTTTTGAAAAAAGCAGCACATTTGTTTCCCGACTTGGAAATGAACCATCTAAGTGCTATTATTCGGTCGATTAACTTTTTTAATTCATTGCATTCTAAGGAGAAGGCATATTCAAGAGCCCCTTTACCTTCTCTCGGTTGGCCTTTATATTTTCGAGCATTAAAAAAAAAATACTCTAAAAATTTTTTAGAAGATGCTCCCAACATATATTTTAGCTGATTCAATTTCATATTATATTTTTTGAGTGTTTTGAACATTTCTTGTAAGTCATTTATAGGTTGATATAATTTTAGCCAAAACATTATAGACAATGGTTTTAATATTCCATCCTTTTTTGTTTAGCAAAAAATACATTCATTAGACCCTAGTATGTAGCCCCAACATTTTTTAGCCTAAAGGGAATTACAATATAATAATATAAGCTTTTGTCCGTAATTAAGATAATCTTATCTGCATCAGTCAGGTGCATCTTTATTTGATAGTAGCTGAATAAAGCTTCCAGGGAACTCATTACTAATTTTTTTATGGCAGAGTCCATCAACACTTCAATCCTCAGCAAGGGCGAGTTCAGATTTATGAAGTCTACGCACATTTTTCATTTGACATTCTACTTCTCCACCATGATCATGTTAGATCTCTGTTGCGGGCAGTTTTTTGGTGTGTGTTGTAAATATCTTTAAATATTACAATACACACACAACAACACTAATAATAAATATGTAGTTCAATCCCACTAAAAATAAGTTCAGTATAAATAATTTTATCTTTTAAAATCTCTAAGCTGTCAAACCCGTAACGTAAGTATACGTATCACTCAAGTAATAAAGGGCTCTAATAGAGTCGTAAGAGGTGTGAAAAGGGAATGACTCAAATTTGGAACTTTTTATTTTTTTTAATCAGAAGAAAGAAGAACTAGGGGATGAAACTGATCCTCAGGAGAACCTCAGTGACTTCTCAATCTATCCTAATATTTGGCTTCAATTTGAGGAGAAATATTTTAGTATTTAATCCTGCAAATTTTATTAATTAGGCCTTACACCCGTGTGAAACGATCACACAAATAGCCTGAAAGATATGAGGATTTATGTCGTGACAAACGATAACCTCGAAATCCTAAAGAGAGTTAGGGCTTATATCGTATAGTAGAGCCATACAAAGGCCTAAAGAAAAGTTGAGGATTTATGTCACACTAGGCGGACGACCTCGAAACCCTACGGTTTGTTTTTTTAATTCTAAAGAATGGTTTAGCTATTGAAGATGGTCGTGCTGCCCACAATGCTAGCTCCAAGCTCCTCTTTGTAGAAAGTTTAAGTTTTCTAATGTTTTGAGTCTTGATGTCAAATCAAATGTTTCCTAAGATAATATTTATTTAAATATTATGGAGGATGTTAAAGTTGATTAGAGCGACACTGGTTAGAATCATACGGTTCTCTCGTTCCGACACCAGTATTTTCTTCAGATTCACTTAATCCAAATGAATTTACTAAACTCAACTTAATGAGTTCTGTACTTTCATTTTGACTGCGAGAAATCTCGTTAGCAGTCCTAGGTTACCTCCTCGGAGGGATTCTAAATCATCCAATAGAGACGTTTTAATTTAATTACAGTTTTTATTTTGTTATATTTGTGATTAAATTTTGAGTTGTCTTATATTTTGACTATTATGGTGGTGTATCTTATCTTATTTTGGTTTCTTAATTTTATTTTGGTTTCTTAATTTTATTTTGGTTTGAGTTTTGTGGTTATCCTAAAAGCTTCAGTTTTGACATGTGATCCACGAAAAATATATGCATTTTTATACCTATATTTTATACTAATTTTTTATGATATTGCACTTTAAAGGAAGGTATTTTTTATTTTTTGTTATAGGTTAATGATTTTTAGCACTTGAACCTAAAAAAAAGCAAAAAAGATGGAATTTGGAGTCAAAATGACATTTTGGAGAGAAATACTCAGCGTCGACGGCGCCAGCATGGATGCCGACGACACTAGCATGAAGAAAGGAGTCTAGAAAAGTGGGTGGCGCCAGTGACGCCAGACTGGGCACCAACAACGTCATTTGGTAGGGAGCACAAATTAATTTCAGGCCACTAGCGCTAAAGGCGCCATCGTGGGTGCAAACAATGCTGAAGTCGGTGCAAGGCAAAATTCTAGAAGATTCGGCAAATTTGGATGCCTTTTGAAGAGTTATTTGATGCACCTCTTGCAAAACTGACATTATGCTCTATTTAGAGCGAAAATTGATCAGAAAAAGGAGTCCGCTAGTGTGTCATTGAGTTTTCTTTAGTGTTCCATTGTGTGCATTGCATAGTACGGTGAGTCTAAGTGTGATTTCTCCTAAGAGTTGTTAGAGAGCGAGAGAAGTGAGAGATTTATTCTTCTCTACATCTTTGAAGAGAGAATTAAGAGTCTTGTAAAGAGAGAATGAGTCCAAGAGGAGCTACAAGGGATTTTCTTTAAGGAAGAGTTAAAGATAAGTGGTGTTTGTTTATTATTGTTGTATAAACTTTCTTTATTTATGAAATTCATATTTTATCGTATCTTTCTCATGAGGTTTGAGTAGTTTTCTTTGTCTTTCTCCCAACTCTGAGATATGGTGAAATGAAGAGATAATTTGGATGTGCCAAATTTAAAATATAAAATAAATTGTGATGATTTTTTCACTTCATTCTTAATTTACTTTTCAATTTGGTCACTTGAAATGTTAACATATATTGTGAAACATACTATCTAGGAAATGGAGTATGAGTTTCACAACAAAGTGGGAATCACATTCGATTCCATGAATGAGTGTTTTTTTCATGGAATTGAGTGCAAATAAATAGAGAAATATACATATTATTAGGTGATGAATTGAAGTTTCTAGGGTGACACACTAAAATCCCCAATTTGGTCTTAATGTTTAATAACTAAAGTGAGAGTTAGCCTTTGAGGGAAGAGTAGTGAGAGCTCTGGAGTGAGATCCTGTATCCTCCCAGCCTAACCACAGATTTAGAGACTAAACCTAAGATTAACCAATGATTCTCTATAACACTTGACTAAGGGTAGAAAATTAAAATTGCTCCTATTTGGCACAATACAAATTAAAATCATTTATCTCTCTCATTTAACCAAAAACTCATTATAGTGGGAAAGTTGCTCTCATATTTAATAAATTCATCATAAAAATATAGTTTGGTAGTTATTGCTTAGCATTGCTTTACAATTTCGCTAGTAGTTGTTGATTTAGTTCTGATAGCACCCTAAACATTTGAAATTAGTGTAGTTGATTTTATTTATTATTGTGAATTTCCTTATTTAAATTTTCATTTTGAATTTACACCTTCCTCGTGAGATCAATATTCGGGGCTAAAACAGAAAGTCCTATATTACTTGATAATGATACATATACTTGCGTAGAATTTCAACATTAATTGCTTCAATTTCTTATTCATAAATAACAAATCAAGTTTTTGGCGTCGCTGCAAAGTGGAGTCAACTTTATTAACTTTACATATTTATAATTTTGGTATTCAAGTTTTTGGCACCGTTGGCGGGAAATGTAACAGTAATTTAAATAGATTTGGTAAATTAGGAAAGTTAGCAATAAAGTAAGTAAAATCGAAAAAAAAATTAAAAAAAAAAATCTTAAAAAAAAAAATTTTTGAAATTTATGAGTACGTTTAAGAATTTTTTTGCTCATTATATTTGTTTATGCGTAGTATTGGATCTGAAGGTTTATTATCTTACGATTCAGAATCAAAATGTACTATTAGAAAAGTTCAAGAACAACAACAAGAAATAAGAAATTTGAATGAAATAACGAATAACTTAGATAATCAAATAATTGAAAATCGACAAAGGCCTTTAAAAGATTATGCTAATCCTACAACAGATAAACTTCACTTGACTATTCAAAATCTTGATGTTTCTANGGAGAAGGCATATTCAAGAGCCCCTTTACCTTCTCTCGGTTGGCCTTTATATTTTCGAGCATTAAAAAAAAAATACTCTAAAAATTTTTTAGAAGATGCTCCCAACATATATTTTAGCTGATTCAATTTCATATTATATTTTTTGAGTGTTTTGAACATTTCTTGTAAGTCATTTATAGGTTGATATAATTTTAGCCAAAACATTATAGACAATGGTTTTAATATTCCATCCTTTTTTGTTTAGCAAAAAATACATTCATTAGACCCTAGTATGTAGCCCCAACATTTTTTAGCCTAAAGGGAATTACAATATAATAATATAAGCTTTTGTCCGTAATTAAGATAATCTTATCTGCATCAGTCAGGTGCATCTTTATTTGATAGTAGCTGAATAAAGCTTCCAGGGAACTCATTACTAATTTTTTTATGGCAGAGTCCATCAACACTTCAATCCTCAGCAAGGGCGAGTTCAGATTTATGAAGTCTACGCACATTTTTCATTTGACATTCTACTTCTCCACCATGATCATGTTAGATCTCTGTTGCGGGCAGTTTTTTGGTGTGTGTTGTAAATATCTTTAAATATTACAATACACACACAACAACACTAATAATAAATATGTAGTTCAATCCCACTAAAAATAAGTTCAGTATAAATAATTTTATCTTTTAAAATCTCTAAGCTGTCAAACCCGTAACGTAAGTATACGTATCACTCAAGTAATAAAGGGCTCTAATAGAGTCGTAAGAGGTGTGAAAAGGGAATGACTCAAATTTGGAACTTTTTATTTTTTTTAATCAGAAGAAAGAAGAACTAGGGGATGAAACTGATCCTCAGGAGAACCTCAGTGACTTCTCAATCTATCCTAATATTTGGCTTCAATTTGAGGAGAAATATTTTAGTATTTAATCCTGCAAATTTTATTAATTAGGCCTTACACCCGTGTGAAACGATCACACAAATAGCCTGAAAGATATGAGGATTTATGTCGTGACAAACGATAACCTCGAAATCCTAAAGAGAGTTAGGGCTTATATCGTATAGTAGAGCCATACAAAGGCCTAAAGAAAAGTTGAGGATTTATGTCACACTAGGCGGACGACCTCGAAACCCTACGGTTTGTTTTTTTAATTCTAAAGAATGGTTTAGCTATTGAAGATGGTCGTGCTGCCCACAATGCTAGCTCCAAGCTCCTCTTTGTAGAAAGTTTAAGTTTTCTAATGTTTCGAGTCTTGATGTCAAATCAAATGTTTCCTAAGATAATATTTATTTAAATATTATGGAGGATGTTAAAGTTGATTAGAGCGACACCGGTTAGAATCATACGGTTCTCTCGTTCCCACACCAGTATTTTCTTCGGATTCACTTAGTCCAAATGACTTTACTAAACTCAACTTAATGAGTTCTGTACTTTCATTTTGACTGCGAGAAATCTCGTTAGCAATCCTAGGTTACCTCCTCGGAGGGATTCTAAATCATCCAATAGAGACGTTTTAATTTAGTTGCAATTTTTATTTTGTTTTATTTGTGATTAAATTTTGAGTTGTCTTATATTTTGACTATTATGGTGGTGTATCTTATCTTATTTTGGTTTCTTAATTTTATTTTGGTTTCAGTTTTGTGGTTATCCTAAAAGCTTCAGTTCTGACATGTGATGCACGAAAAATATATGCATTTTTATACCTATAGTTTATACTCATTTTTTATGATATTGCACTTTAAAGGAAGGTATTTTTTATTTTTTGTTATAGGTTGATGATTTTTAGCACTTGAACCTAAAAAAAGCAAAAAAGATGGAATTTGGAGTCAAAATGACATTTTGGAGAGAAATACTCAGCGTCGACGGCGCCAGCATGGATGCCGACGACACTAGCATGAAGAAAGAAGTCTAGAACAGTGGGTGGCGCCAGTGACGCCAGAATGGGCACCGACAACGTCATTTGGCAGGGAGCACAAATTAATTTCAGGCCACTAGCGCTGAAGGCGCCATCGTGGGCACAAACAATGCTGAAGTCGGTGCAGGGCAAAATTCTAGAATATTCGGCAAATTTGGATGCCTTTTGAAGAGTTATTTGATGCACCTCTTGCAAAACCGACATTATGCTCTATTTAGAGCGGAAATTGATCAGAAAAAGGAGTCTGCTAGTGTGTCATTGAGTTTTCTTTAGTGTTCCATTGTGTGCATTGTATAGTACGGTGAGTCTAAGTGTGATTTCTCCTAAGAGTTGTTAGAGAGGGAGAGAAGTGAGAGATTTCTTCTTCTCTACATCTTTGAAGAGAGAATTAAGAGTCTTGTAAAGAGAGAATGAGTC
>JXCR01064114.1:108270-119232 GCA_002079205.1 Phalaenopsis hybrid cultivar | reverse complement strand
TATTCTCAAATACCACCAGTGTTAGAGGAAAATTCACTAGGACAGATAATTGATACTCAATCATCTTTTGAAACTATGAATTCTATAAATAATAGAAATAAAAATTCATATTTTAATTATTATAATCTTGGATGGAAAAATCACTTTAATTTTAGTTGGAATAATTATATCAATTTGGTAAACCCTTCAAGAAATTCAAATAAGCAAGGGAATCCTAACTATAGACCTTATTATCCTCCTNATCAAGAAGTAACATTTAATATAGCAAAAGCTATGAAATATCCTATGATAGAAAAAGATAATGAATGTTTTAGAATGGAAGTTAATGATTATCTAAGTAATGAGCGATTTAAGGGAATGTTTGAAGAAAAACTAAGGTAAGAAGATAATTATAAGAATGAGAATGAATTATAAAACGAGAATTTAGATTATGTTCAGGACAAATTTGAAATTTTGAACCTTTTGGAAAATGATAATAAAAATCTTATTCCTTCAAGTTTTAAACCACCTGAACTTGAACTGAAAGTATTACTTGCCCATTTAAAATATGTTTTTAGGAGATTCATCTACATTGCCTGTTATTATATCTTCTGATTTAGCTGAAATTCAAGAGAAAAAATTAGTAGAAATGTTGAAAAGATATTAGAAGGCCTTTGGATGGACTTTAGCAAATATCAAAGGAATCAGTCCTTCAATTTGTATGCACAAAATTCTATTGGATGAACAATATGAACCTAAATATGATCCTCAGAGGACATTAAACTCGATAATGAAAGAAGGTGTTAGAAAGGAAATCTTAAAATAGTTAGATGTTGGAATTATATATTCTATTTCAGACAGTGCTTGGGTAAGTCCGATCCATTGTGTTCCAATGAAANTATTCTCAAATACCACCAGTGTTAGAGGAAAATTCACTAGGACAGATAATTGATACTCAATCATCTTTTGAAACTATGAATTCTATAAATAATAGAAATAAAAATTCATATTTTAATTATTATAATCTTGGATGGAAAAATCACTTTAATTTTAGTTGGAATAATTATATCAATTTGGTAAACCCTTCAAGAAATTCAAATAAGCAAGGGAATCCTAACTATAGACCTTATTATCCTCCTGGATTTAACAATAACTCATAAGTTAAGGAGAGAAGAGGTTGACTATGGAAGAAGTGATGTTAAACATGGGAAATCAAATGCAAAATCAAGGAGCTGCAATTAGGAATATTAAAAATCAATCAGAACAAATTGCTAATGCACTTACTAACAGACCTTCAAGAATTCTTCCTAGAACTGTTGAAGTTAATCCAAAAGATCAGAATGAGGAACAAATTAAATTCATTCAATTATGAAGTAGAAAAGAAGTGGTGACAAGAATCCAAAAAGAAACTAAAGTTAAGAAGGAGAAGATGGAAATTGAAAGCGACAATGATGAAAATAAACAAATAAAAATTTCTTTAGAAAAATCACCACCTCTATTTCCTCAACAATTGAAGCAGAAGAATAAAAATATGAAATTTACAAAATTTTTGGAAATCCTTACAAAGTTACGATAAATATTCCTTTCATTGAGGCTTTGGAACAAAGGCTAAGTTATGTGGAATTTATGAAGGATATACTAAACAAGAAGAGGAAATTTGTAGATCATGAGACTGTTGCACTCAATGAAGAGTGTAACACAATTATTCAAAAAAAGCTTCCTGAAAAGTTAAAAGTTCCTGGTAGTTTTAATATACCTTGTGGTATTTGTGAGAAATTTTTTGGAAAAGCCTTATGTGATCTAGGAGCTAGTATTAATCTTATGCCTCTATAAATTTTAAATGTTTAGATTTAAGAGAGATAACCCCTACTACTATAACTTTTCAGTTAGCTGATCAATCAATAACTCATCTTAAAGGAGTTTTAGAAGATGCATTAGTGAAAGTGGATAATTTTTTTTTTCTATAGACTTTATAGTATTAGATATGGAGGAAGATAAAGAGATTCTTATTATTTTGGGAAGGCCATTCCTTGCAATAGAGAGAGCTGTGATATATGTGTAAAAAGCATAATTAATAATGAGAGTCAATGATCAAGAAGTAACATTTAATATAGCAAAAGCTATGAAATATCCTATGATAGAAAAAGATAATGAATGTTTTAGAATGGAAGTTAATGATTATCTAAGTAATGAGCGATTTAAGGGAATGTTTGAAGAAAAACTAAGGTAAGAAGATAATTATAAGAATGAGAATGAATTATAAAACGAGAATTTAGATTATGTTCAGGACAAATTTGAAATTTTGAACCTTTTGGAAAATGATAATAAAAATCTTATTCCTTCAAGTTTTAAACCACCTGAACTTGAACTGAAAGTATTACTTGCCCATTTAAAATATGTTTTTAGGAGATTCATCTACATTGCCTGTTATTATATCTTCTGATTTAGCTGAAATTCAAGAAAAAATTAGTAGAAATGTTGAAAAGATATTAGAGGCCTTTGGATGGACTTTAGCAAATATCAAAGGAATCAGTCCTTCAATTTGTATGCACAAAATTCTATTGGATGAACAATATGAACCTAAATATGATCCTCAGAGGACATTAAACTCGATAATGAAAGAAGGTGTTAGAAAGGAAATCTTAAAATAGTTAGATGTTGGAATTATATATTCTATTTCAGACAGTGCTTGGGTAAGTCCGATCCATTGTGTTCCAATGAAAGGAGAAGTGACAGCTGAAGTCGACAAGAAAAATGAATTAATTCTAACAAGACAAGTTACTGGCTAGAGAATTTATATAGACTATAGAAAATTAAATATAGCCACATAGAAAGATTATTTTCCTTTACCATTTCTAGACTAATTGTTGGATAAATTGGCTGAGCAAAAATATTACTGCTTTCTGGATGGATATACTGGGTATCATCAAATTCCGATTGTTCCTGAGGATCAAGAAAAAAACAACATTTATAGGCTCTTATGGAACATTTACTTTTCGTAGAATGCCTTTTGGACTATGTAACACTCCTGCGACATTTCAATAATGTATGATGTCAATTTTTTGTAATTTAATTGAAAGTGGAACGAAAGCATTTATGAATGATTTTCTGTATTTGAAACTTCATTTGAATTATGATTAAATAATTTAGAAAAAGTTCTGAAACTATATGAAAAAAATCAACATAGTACTTAAATTGGGAATAATGTCAATTTATGGTTCTAGGAGGAATTGTACTTGGGCATAAAATTTCTAAAAATGGCATGGAAGTAGATTCAACAAAAATTCAAGTTATTGTGAAATTACCCTCTCCTACTAAGGTTAGAGGAGTAAGAAGTTTTCTAGGACATGTTGGTTTCTATAGGTGTTATATAAAAAAATTTCAAAAATTACTAAGCCACTAAGTCAACTTTTAAAAAAGGATGCAACATTTAATTTTAATGAGAAATGCATAAAAGCATTTGAATTACTGAAAGAAAAATTAATCACTGCTCCTATAATAGTTCCACCTGATTGAGAGAAACAATTTAAAATAAAGTGTGATGCTAGTGATCATGTTATTTGAGCTATTTTAGGGCAAATGTATAACAAAGTTTTTAAAGTAATATATTACGCCAGTAAGACTCTAAATGATGCTCAACTTAATTGCACCACTACTAAAAGAGAGTTATTAGCTACTGTCTATGCCTTTGATAAGTTTAGACCTTACTTAATTGGAGCTAAATATATGGTGCATACAGACAATTCTGTTATCAAATAGTTGATGCAAAAGAAGGATGCTAAACCAAGATTAATTAGATGGATACTTCTGCTGCAAGAGTTTAATTTTGTAGTAGTAGACAAAAAGGGAACTAATAATCAAATAGCTGATCATTTGTTTAGACTAGAATATGAAATATTGACTGATTTTGCAAAAAAATTTTTAGAAACTTTCCATGATGAACAATTGTATAGTATTGATATAAAGAATATACCATGGTATGCCGATATAGTAAATTATATTGTGAGTTATATTCTACCACCAGATGTAAAGAATCAACAATTAAGGAAATTTATTCATGATGCAAGATTCTATTTTTTGGATGACCCATATTTATATAAATAGTGTAAAGATTTGATCATTAGAAGATGTGTGCCTTACAAAGAAACTGATCAAATAGTTGAATGATGTCATGATTCTGAATTTGGAGGACACTTTGTAACTAGTAGAACTGCACATAAAATTTTGCAAGCTTGCTTTTATTGGCCTACTCTTTTTAGAGATGTTAATGAATATACTAAAACATGTGATCGATGTCAGCGAGTAGGAAATATTTCTAGAAGAAGTGAAATGTCTCTAAATTGCACATTATAAGTTGAAATTTTTGATGTGTGGGGATTAGATTTTATGAGACCATTTATACCTTCATTTGAAAATTTATATATATTGCTTGTTGTTTATTATATGTACAAATGGATTGAAGCTATAGTTTTACCTACATGTGATGCTCGAAGTAATTCAAAATTTTTAAATAAAAATATTTTACAAGATATAGAATTCCTAGAGATTATTACTGATGGAGGATCCCATTTTAAAAATAAGAGGATCGAGAAATTGATTAGAAAATATAATATTATGCATAGATTCTATATTGTTTATCATCCCCAAACTAGCAGTCTAGCAGAGATATCAAATCATGAAATAAAGAAAATTTTAGCAAAAAGTTGTAAATCCTGATAAATTGGATTGGCCTGCTAGATTAGATACGGAATTATGGGAATACAAAACTGCATATAAGACTTCTATTGGAATGTCCCCATATAGAATTATTTTTGGTAAAACATGCCACTTACCAGTAAAGTTGGAACATAAAACATTATAGGCTATTAATGAATTCAATTTTAATCTAAAGGATGTTAGTGAGAAATAATTATTGCAACTCAATAAACTTGAAGAGATTAGAAATGAAGCATATGATAATGCAAAAATCTATAAAGAGAAAATGAAAATGTGGCATGATCGAAGGATTATAAAAAGGAAATTTGAACCTGGATAAGAAGTTTTATTGTATAATACTGGATGGAGATTATTTCCAGGAAAATTGAAATCTAGATGGTTAGGACCATTCAATGTGATCAAAGGCTAATTAGATGGATAATTCTATTGTAAGAGTTTGATTTTACCGTGGTTGATATAAAGGGAAATGATAAGCAAATAGCTGATCGTTTGTCTAGAATAGAAATAGAAATATTAACTAATTTTGCAAATGAAATTTTAGAAAATTTCCCTGATGAACAATTATATAGTATTGATGAAATGGATGTACCATGGTATGCTGATATAGTAAACTATATTGTAAGTGATATTCTACCACTTGATATCAAGAATCCATAATTAAAGAAATTTATCTATGATTCTAAAAACTATTTTTAGGATGACCCATATTTATATAAACAATGTAGAGATTTATATATTAGAAGATGTGTGCCTTGTGAAGAAACTCAACAGATAATTGAAAGATGCCATGATTCTGAATTTGTAGGACATTTAGGAATAAATATAACTACATATAAAATTTTGCAAGCTGGATTTTACTGGCCTACTATTTTTAGAGATGTTATGATAAAACATGCGATAGATGTCAATGAGTAGGAAATATTTCTAGAAGAGACGAAATGTCTCTAAATTACACATTAGAAGTTTAAATTTTTGATGTGTGGGGATTAGACTTTGTGGGACCATTTTTGCCTTCATTTGGAAATTTATATATATTACTTGCTGTTGATTATATGTCTAAGTGGATTGAAGCTATTGCAGTGCCTAGATGTGATGCTCGGAGTGTTTCCAAATTTTTAATTAAAAATATCTTTACAAGATATGGAATGCCGAGAGTAATCATTATTGATGGAGGATCTCATTTCAGGAATAAGAGAATAAAAAATTTAATCAAGAAATATGATATAATGCATAGGTTCTCTACTGCTTATCATCCTCAAACTAGTGGTATAGCAGAAATATCGAATCGTGAAATTAAATGCATTTTAGAAAAAAATTGTAAATCCTTATAAATTGAATTGGTCTGCTGACTATAACTGCATTATGGGCATACATAACTGCTTATAAAACTCCTATAGGAATTTCCCCGNCATTTGGAAATTTATATATATTACTTGCTGTTGATTATATGTCTAAGTGGATTGAAGCTATTGCTGTGCCTACATGTGATGCTCGAAGTGTTTCAAAATTTTTAATTAAAAATATCCTTACAAGATATGGAATGCCGAGAGTAATCATTATTGACGGAGGATCTCATTTCAGGAATAAGAGAATCAAAAAATTAATCAATAAATATGATATAATGCATAGGTTCTCTACTGCTTATCATCCTCAAACTAGTGGTATAGCAAAAATATCGAATCGTGAAATTAAATGCATTTTAGAAAAAAATTGTAAATCCTTATAAATTGAATTGGTCTGCAGACTATAACTGTATTATGGGCATACATAACTGATTATAAAACTCCTATAGGAATTTCCCCATATAGATTGATTTTTGGAAAAACATATCATTTACCAGTAGAATTGGAACATAAAGCATTTTTGTCTATTAAAGAATTTAATTTTAATTTAAAGAATGCTGGTGAGAAAAGGTTTTTGCAACTCAAATAACTTGAGAAGATTAGAAAAGAAGCATACGATAATGTGAAAATCTATAAATAAAAAAGGAAAATATGCATGATTGGAAGATTGTTAAGAAGAAATTTGAACCTGGACAAGAAGTTCTACTATATAATACAAAATTGAGTTTGTTTTCAGGAAAATTAAAATCCAGATGGTTAGGACCATTTAAAGTGATTATAGTCTATCATTATGAAAGTGTTGTTATTAAAGATCCTAACACTTGAAAGATATTTAAAGTTAACGGGCAACATTTGAAACATTATTNGGTTAGGACCATTTAAAGTGATTATAGTCTATCATTATGAAAGTGTTGTTATTAAAGATCCTAACACTGGAAAGATATTTAAAGTTAACGGGCAACATTTGAAACATTATTATGAAGGGAACATACCTCAACNACATGATTGGAAGATTGTTAAGAAGAAATTTGAACCTGGACAAGAAGTTCTACTATATAATACAAGATTGAGTTTGTTTCCAGGAAAATTAAAATCCAGATGGTTAGGACCATTTAAAGTGATTATAGTCTATCATTATGAAAGTGTTGTTATTAAAGATCCTAACACTGGAAAGATATTTAAAGTTAACGGGCAACATTTGAAACATTATTATGAAGGGAACATACCTCAACTTAAAGAATTTTTAATGTTAAGTCAACCCAACTAAACAAATGGTATGTCAGGCTGACGACGTTAAATCAAGCGCTTTGTGGGAGGCAACCCATACGTATATTGTTATGCATTACTATTTAATTTGTTAAGTGTCTTATATATTAGTAGATAATAATCTTACACAATTGCATTTATTATAAATTAAGTCAAATATTGGTATTAGAGGAAAATTTGGAATCAAATTGAATAAAAAAAAAGAAAATCGTAATTTTGGCCACTGGCGCTGACGGCGCCAGAATGAGCGCCGACGGTGCCGAGTGCGATTGGACGGTTTTAGACGACTTTTGACGGGTTTTGGAGCAATTTCACTCCATAATAACCACCGAGATGAGTTAAAAAAGGCCTAGAAACATCTCTGGATGCCTTGTAACTTCCTATTTCGGATTCCATGGCTTCTAATTCCAGAAATACTTTGAGGTATGAAGTTTTCAATAAAAAAAAGTTTATTAATTTTGATGCGTAGTGATTATACGATAAAGTTATTACGNTAAGTGTCTTATATATTAGTAGATAATAATCTTACACAATTGCATTTATTATAAATTAAGTCAAATATTGGTTTTAGAGGAAAATTTGGAATCAAATTGAATAAAAAAAAGAAAATCGTAATTTTGGCCACTAGCGCTAACGGCGCCAGAATGAGCGTCGACGGTGCCGAGTGCGATTGGACGGTTTTAGACGACTTTTGACGGGTTTTGGAGCAATTTCACTTCATAATAACCACCGAGATAAGTTAAAAAAGGCCTAGAAACATCCTTGGATGCCTTGTAACTTCCTATTTTCGGATTCCATGGCTTCTAATTCCAGAAATACTTTGAGGTATGAAGTTTTCAACAAAAAAAAGTTTATTAGTTTTGACACGTAGTAATTATACAATAAAGTTATTACAAAGAGGAGATTGATCAAGAAAAGAAATATTTTTAATCATGGAGTGATCAATCCTACTGGTCGGATTGATAAAATCATTCCGTAAAGGCATTGTGAAGTTCTGTGTTACACTACGTCTGTGGTTGTCGTACCTGTGGTGAAAAGGTTTTATGCAAACTTACATGAAATTACTCAAGGTGTTGTCTTCGTACGAGGTAAGGCTGTATCATTTACTCCTACAAGGATTAATGAATTATATATGATAGAAAACATTCCAAGCTGTCATTATACAAATTTCATTCCTACATGAGATTTGATGCAAGACATGTATAATCTTATGACGGATGAAAGTGATTTGTGGGACACACGAGATGAAGGATATGTTAGTTTCTCCACTCCATTACTTAATCCAATTTTAAGCAATTACATTTCTTTCTTGCTGCAAAATTACTCCCTACTATGAAAATTAGTAGAGTTACCAAAGAATGTGCTATTTTAAAATACTGCATACAAATGAAAAAACCCATTGTTATAGGGACTATTATATTTAAATCTGTTATGGGTATCTCTACTAATGGACCAATTTATGGACTTAGGCATCCATCTACCATCTTTTTGATTTGCAGTCAAGCCCAAGTTCCATATGAAAGTTGGGAAAAAACTTTATTACCTTGGGAGCCCATAAATCCTATAGATGAGAATTTTTGTGNAAATTACTCCCTACTATGAAAATTAGTAGAGTTACCAAAGAATGTGCTATTTTAAAATACTGCATACAAATGGAAAAACCCATTGATATAGGGACTATTATATTTAAATCTATTATGGGTATCTCTACTAATGGACCAATTTATGGACTTAGGCATCCATCTACCATCTTTTTGATTTGCAGTCAATCCCAAGTTCCATATGAAAGTTGGGAAAAAACTTTATTACCTTGGGAGCCCATGAATCCTATAGATGAGAATTTTTGTAGAAATGGAAATATAGATTAATCTTCACATGCTTCAATCCATTAATACCACAAACAGTTGGAAGTTCGCTTGCTTTGGAAAAGAAATTGAAGAAAATTGAAAGGGAACCTTAGAGTATTATGAATGCAGTAGAAGATCTTAAATACCTTTTTGATCACCTAGATTGAAGAATGAAAGAAAATTTTGATCACACTGGAACTTTTGAAGCAGGATTAGTTCGGATGTTTAAAGAAAAAGGGTGGATTGATTGACAAATCAATTTCCGTACCAATCCTTCTACAACTTATATGTTCATTACCAATCTATGGGAGATATCAGAGGAGGAGAAAGCACTGAAGAAGAGGCGTAATAATTAAAGACTTTAAATTTACTATCTATTTTAGAACATTATATATATTTAGTGTAATTGTGTGAATTTAATTTGGTTTGGTCTGTTTTTTTTTTTTTGCTTTAGAATTCTAAACTTTGATTGTGGNTTAACCAATCTGGTGAAGCATGATGTGGACACTTCCTAAGAAGACTTTAAATCTTTCACATGCTTCATATATCGATTCCCCTTCAAACTAACAAAAAGATGTAATATCATTTCTAAGCTTAGCGGTTTTTTAGGGTGAAAAATATTTAGCCAAGAATTTTTGTGATATTTCTCCTCAAGTTCTAATAGATCTAGGCGCTAATGAATTTAACCAAGCCTTAGTTTTATCCCTTGATGAAAAAGAAAAAAGTCTAAGCCTAACAACATGATTAGACACTCTATCATATTTAAATGTAGCATAAATTTCAAGAAAACTAGCAAGATGTCAGTTAGGATCTTCAATAGGTGATCCTCCAAACTGATTATTTTGTACTATTTAGATAATAATAGGTTTAAGCTCAAATGAATTAGTAGCAACATCAGGATTTTGAATAGTCAAGTGAAGTTCATCTGCTGTCGGATTCGCATAATCTCTTAAAGGTCTTTGTCGATTTTCATTTATTGGATTATCTAAGTTTTTCACCATTTCTTATAAATTTTTAATTTCTCTTTGTTGTCTTCAAAATTTTCTAATAGTACGATCTAATTGTGAATCATATGGTACTAAACATTCATATCTAATATTTCACATAAAAATAAAGCAAGCAAAGTAAAACACTCTAATAAAAATATTTCTTTTTGGATTTTTTATTTTTAATTAATTTATTTATTTTTAATAGTAACTTTTTTTTGGTATATATATTATCTCTAAATTTTCTAGTTTATCAAAACTATTTAATTCAACTGTTACCTTCTCCGACAACGGTGCCAAAAACTTGATCCGACTTTTTGGTTGTGATAGATTGTGTAAAATTTAATTAAATATAATCAATTAATATTCAGATTCTACGCAAGTATACGTATTGTTATCAAATAATAATGGACTTTCTATTTAAGCCCCAAATATTGTTCGTACGGGGATGGTTTGAATTGGACATGAAAAATTTGCTAGGAAATTCACAGAAAGTCTATTGGAAACACCGTCAATAACTTCAACTATTGAGATGTAATCAAAATTAAACTTCTAAACTATTATCAAATCAAATATGTAAAATTTAAAATAGTAAATATTAATTTATTAACTATGTTTATGTAACGAAGATTCTTATATGAAAAAACATCATTTCCACTACAATGAGGCTATGGTAAAATGAGATGAGATAATTGTTCATAATATGTATTATGCCAAATAGGAGTAATTTTAATTCTCTACCCTGATAAAGTGCATAAAAAATCATTGACTAATCTTAGTATTTAGTCCCTAAATCCGTGGCTAGGCTAGGAGGATACTGACTCC
>JXCR01064114.1:61496-90301 GCA_002079205.1 Phalaenopsis hybrid cultivar | reverse complement strand
TTTCTCGTATTTGATAACTTCGTCACAAAAATATAGTTTGGTAGTTATTGCTTAGCTTTGCTTTAAATTTTTGCTAGTAGTTGGTACTTTAGTTCTGATAGCACCTTAAACATTTGAAATTAGTGCAGTAGATTTTCATTATTGTTGTGAGTTTTCTGATTTAAATTTCCATTACGAATTTACACCTTCCTCATGGGATCGATATTTGGGGCTAAAACAGAATGCCCTGTATTACTTGATAACGAAATGTATACTTACGTAGGATNTTATTGCTTAGCTTTGCTTTAAATTTTTGCTAGTAGTTGGTACTTTAGTTCTGATAGCACCTTAAACATTTGTAATTAGTGCAGTAGATTTTCATTATTGTTGTGAGTTTTCTGATTTAAATTTCCATTATGAATTTACACCTTCCTCATGGGATTGATATTTGGGGCTAAAACAGAATGCCCAACATAAATTGCTTTAATTTCTTATTCATAAATAATGAATCAATTTTTTGATGTCGCTGCAAAATGGAGTCAACTTTATTAATTTTACACATCATATTTTTGGGATTCAACATGCAGGGTGACTTTGTTGTTTAACATGCAAGTTTATAAGCAGGGGACAACATGTGAAAATAAATAAAAGTAAATTATGGTGCAATAACTTAAAAGCGTACCTGCCGATTCTTTCCGCTCCTCCTAAAAGGTCAGTATTTGTAAAGCATATGTATACAATTTTAAAGAAAAAAGAAGAAAACACATGTTTGAGGTGTGTCTATCAGATCCTATGCCATACCCTGGTGGGTTCAGTTTGTTCATCTATGAGGATGATTCTATTGAGAAAATCATNTTTATAAGCAGGGGACAACATGTGAAAATAAATAAAAGTAAATTATGGTGCAATAACTTAAAAGCGTACCTGTCGATTCTTCCCGCTCCTCCTAAAAGGTCAGTATTTGTAAAGCATATGTATATAATTTTAAAGAAAAAGAAGAAAACACACGTTTGAGGTGTGTCTATCAGATCCTATGCCATACCCTGGTGGGTTCAGTTTGTTCATCTCTGGGGATGATTCTATTGAGAAAATCACTATAAGTCCATGTGTTCTCTGAGATTCCCAAAAGATCATGAAAAGTCATGGATAATACCCTAAACATTTCCCAGTCCCTCAAATTGTCATGAGTTCATTTTGGTCTTATTATCTTTATTATGTCATTCACCCAGTTTATACCCTTATACTCAGTGAACTTTAATGTTTTGATTATCCTTTTAAGTGGGGTAAACATCACTTGATGCTTCAGTTACGAATTATACGGGAAAAGGCTCTTAGGGGAAATTTGGCTTAATTAAGAAACTTAGCCGGTTTGATTTTTAAAGATGGGCTTGTAGTGTTTTAAAGTTTCAAATTAATTATAGGTCATTTTCTAAACCTCATTAAACAAAATTTTGATTAAACCTAATCCACTACTAAGCCCTTAAAACTTAATGGGTAGATTTATAATTTTTAGAAAAATTTAAATGTTTATATTTTTAATCCTTATCATGTGTCATAAATTATTTCACAACCAATAGTTGGGGGTTTAAGTCAGTGGGTTATGCTCTTCCAAAGTCAAATCCCTCACCTTAATATCTTCTTATTTAATTATTCTTCCAAATTTCATCAATTTGAAAAATTACAAATTTATCTTTAATGAGACCAAAGTGAAATTGGTAGCTACCATATACCCCTTTCATATTTAAATCATCAAGACATATTAATTAAGATCATTTATTACCCATTTGTTCTTTTGTTAAACCTAAATATTAACTAAGGCTTGAATTCCAAAATTGCCGTTTTGCCCTTCAATGCCCTAACACCTCATAATTCATTAAATCAAACTCAAATGAGTTTAAATTATTTTATGTTACCCCATTCATGGGTCAGCTAAAATATGTGAGGAGAAAATGTGANCTTATTTAATTATTCTTCCAAATTTCATCAATTTGAAAAATTACAAATTTATCTTTAATGAGACCAAAGTGAAATTGGTAGCTACCATATACCCCTTTCATATTTCAATCATCAAGACATATTAATTAAGATCATTTATTACCCATTTGTTCTTTTGTTAAACCTAAATATTAATTAAGGCTTGAATTCCAAAATTACCGTTTTTCTCTTCAATGCCCTAACACCTCATAATTCATTAAATCAAACTAAAATGAGTTTAAATTTTGTTATGTTACCCCATTCATGGGTCAGTTAAAATATGTGAGGAGAAAATGTGATTTTTTTTTTTAATTTAGTTAATTTTATAATTATTTTTAATGCAAAAATAGAGATTTTTAACAAAAATTTAATAACTCAACCAAAAAAAGCTTCTATCCTTAATAAAATTACTAGAAGTTTACTTAAGTTAAAGGACCACTTGGACCAATTTTTATAATTTTTACAGGTTTAATTTAATTATTAGAATTATTTTTTTTGAGTACTAATTAAATATAAATTATTATTTAAATGAAAAATTAAATTTTATATTTTTATTAAATCTTTCTAAGGTTAAGTAACCCAAAGAAACAAATTTCATATTTTTTTTAATTTATTTTTAATTATTATAATTATTTTAGTNATTAAATTTTATATTTTTATTAAATCTTTCTAAGGTTAAGTAACCCAAAGAAACAAATTTCATATTTTTTTTTAATTTATTTTTACTTATTAGAATTATTTTAGTAGAAAATTAAAGAAAATTCATTTTAAGCCCTTAAAAATTAATATCTTGACTTAGAAAATTAGGAAAATTATTTTGATTGGTACCAAGTGATCAGGAAGCCAAATGTAATATTTTAGTGTGTTTAACAATCTTGTAATTTTATAATTTCNAAATTAGGAAAATTATTTTGATTGGTACCAAGTGATCAGGAAGCCAAATGTAATATTTTAGTGTGTTTAACAGTCTTGTAATCTTATAATTTCAAAATTAATTTTTAATTATTTAAATGCTTAAAAATAGCTTAAAAATGAAGTATTTATTTTAATTATACTTTTATTTTTCTTAGGTTTCTCTGGTCATAAGGAGCTCCCAAAACCAATTTGGTGNTATTTATTTTAATTATACTTTTATTTTTCTTAGGTTTCTCTGGTCATAAGGAGCTCCCAAAACCAATTTGGTAATTTTTTGAGTTATATTTTAATTTATATAAGTATTTTAGAGTCAAAAATATCATTTCACTTAAGTAATCCATTTTAGTGGTCAAGTTAATTCTAATTAAATTAAAAATTTTATGGGAAGCTCCTCTGATATTAAATCACAGTGGAGAATAATTTTCATACCACTTAAATTTATAATTACTCCAATTTATTTTTATTTCATTTTTAGGGTTTGTTGACAATTAGAATTATTTTTAATATGTTAAACCAAGTTTATATTTTTACTAGGGTCCTCTCACCACATTGAATATGTCAAAATAAGTTTTGTATTTTTCTGATCAATATTTAATTTTTATAATTATTTTATCAAATAGGCATGATACATTTAAAAAATAGAGATCTCCCCTGACCTTTGAAAAATCAGGGAAGATCCCTCATTATAGGNCATTGAATATGTCAAAATAAGTTTTGTATTTTTCTGATCAATATTTAATTTTTATAATTATTTTATCAAATAAGCATGATACATTTAAAAAATAGATATCTCCTCTGACCTTTGAAAAATCAGGGAAGATCCCTCATTATAGAGAGAATCAAAGTCCTAAAAATCATGTCGTGGTGAAAGGTTCATGCAAATGGAGAATCTAAATAATAAATACACTATTTAGTTAATTAAAAATCAAACATGTATCAAACACACATGAAACCATTTACACATTGTTCTCCTCCGTTCATTGAGCAAGTGAGTATTTTTATTTTATTTTTATGATTTTTCTACACCAAGATATGAATTTTTGAAAATCAAGAATTTAATTAAATCAAATAAAGCCCTATTTTTCTACTTATCCATCGCGACACTAACTGGATCATAGGCAGCTCCGAAAGACCCCATGAAGCTCCTTCATTTGATGTCACCTTCTGACACAACTGTCACACGTCCTGCTATTCAATTCCATCCATCTGTCTGATGCGATCCAAAGCGTCCATTCAATACATGTGGAAACAGACGACATCCATTCATCGTCCTCAAGTCCCTAGCCTGAGAGCCGTTAAACTTCAAACCTTAATATCTCGCTCGATACTCAACCAAATCAAGTGCTGTTTTTTTCCTATCAACTCAACTCAATGAGACAAACAAATCCACAGTGTTAATCAAGTATTAAATCGAGTCTATGAGCATGGAGAATTAAAATAGGCTCATTTTTAGGGGAGAGTTCAATACCTTTGTCCAAGGGTTGTGGCCTCGATTGGGAGCTTCCAAAAGCTTGAGTAGAGTCTAGAGAGCTCCCAGATGAAGCCTTCGGCTATGGTGAAATGCCTAGGTATGAAATCAATCGAGGCCTATTTGGGGTGTTGATCAAAGTTTATGCTAGGGTGGTCTAGTGATGGGGCTTTTATGGGGGATCATCTTCTCTCACTCAGGGGATGATGTGGGTCTAGAGGGATGTGTTGTTTTGAGCTTAATTTTTAGCTCCAAAATTGAGCTCAAGCAGTGCTTTTGAGGGCTAGAGAATGGTTGTATTGGACTTAAGAAGTCTTGAAGAAGCTCTGAGAACAACTTGGCAGAGTCTCCCCAAGGAATTTTGACCTCTCCCTCCATGGTCGTGGAGGGTGAGTTTAAATAGAGGCTTTTGAAGATTGCAATTAGGCCAACCAGTGGATGGCTTTGGTAGCTTAGATGGAGGGAAGAAAGGGGCAACAATCCAACTAGGTTGATCCAGCTTGGTTGGGAGAAATTTTGGGTTTAACTCATTGCTTCTCCTTGGCCATGGTGTCTTCCGGCAGCCAAGGTGGCTGGCCGGTCAGCCTCAAGTCACTATCTGATCCAGGAAAGTCAGGGCTTGGGTTTGGTGCAATCAATTTGGGATTGTCATGTGTAAAGGTTTTTAATTAAAATAGGAAGTTAGAAAGTTCATTTTGGGTCAATTTAGGTCAATACATGATTTCGGGTTGGGCTCACACACCAAGGCTGGTTTGGGGATAAGAGAAGATCATTTGGCTCAGCTTAATTATTGAGGAGAGGTCCTTATCCAAAGGATTTGGCTAAGAATGTGTTAGAGTGTGTCATTAAAAGGGTTAAAAAAATTTTTAAGAAAGCTTGAAAGTGGCTCGTCCCTTTGCCATTAATAGCTTGGTGAGGTGGCCAACACTCATATGGCTCACCTATGGCTTTAGGATGGCTTCATGGCTTGTCTTTAGCTTGGTCACTTGCATGAGAAAGGCTTTTTGGATTTTATGGGATGTTTTGGTGATGTTCGTCATGAGGACTAATATAGAATTATTTGATCATGAATTTAAAACTTAGGGAATGATTTTAATGAAATGAATGATGAAGAGAAAAATTGTCATGTGAGCTTTAGCTTATGAAATTAGATGTGGTGGGCTTGGGCTTTTAAAATTAGGGGTGAATTTGGGCCAAAGTTTGGGTCAGTCAAATATTTAATTTGATATATAGAGATTTCATGAAGAGTTTTGAGAGGATTTCAAGTGATTTTGAATTGAATTGGAAGGCCAATTTGGTCGAATTTGGACATATGGTCAATTTGGGGATTTTGGGTTAGACTTGGGTTTGGGTGAAATTGAGCTTGAAATTGGGTCAAATTGGGCGTATAATTAGTTTCAATTGATATTAGGGATGTTGTATTTTGGTTTGGAATTGAAATTAGGCAAGATTGGGGCCAAATGGGTCAAGATTGAGGCTAATTTGTGGAAACTAGGCCTTTAAGTTTGGGGCCTTTGGTCAAAATGGGTCAAATTGGTTAAATTGGGTCACTGTGATGGTTCAAAATTGAAATTTGGAATGTTTGGGATGATTTTTAAAATTTTTGAGATTTTTCTGAATTTTTGAAAATTTTGGGCCATAAGTGGCATTTGGTAATTTTGGCAATTTTGAGGGTATGTTGAGGATTGGAATTTTAGTGAATGTTCATCAATTTAGGTAGTGAGAAATGATTTGAGATGACTTTTGGAAAAATTTGGGTGTTTTGGACAATTTTGGGAATTTTGGCAAAAATTAGGGCTGTAGGGGTATTTTGGTAATTTGGTGATTTTGGGCTGGGATGTGCAAGTACGCCATGGAGCCATGTCAAACCAATAGGATCCATATGAGGACTCATTTTGAATGCTCAATATGCTGGTTTTAAACTTCTTAGCCAAGGGCTAAGAGATTGGGTCCATCCATATGTGCTTTCTAAAAGGAGTCAAGAGACCAAAGTGCAAGTGGTCTTAAGGTTTTGGGTGTGTGAAAAAGTGTAGTGTGTGCAAGCTATCCTAACTAAGACCAGACCACTCAGGGTTAGTCCTAAGGCTTGACCATCCTATGGGGATTCTCCTTGAGCTCCCTCATATTGACCCCACATACTAAGTGCTAGAGGTTAGGACCAAATGTGGAACTTCAAGTTGAGTAAAGAAGAGTGTAAAATTTTTAATGATGAGGGTTCCTTTTCTAGTCCTCTAAAGATAGTCAACAGGAAAGTCTTATGGCTAGACCCTAGGATACCAAGGAGGAAACTAGACATCGACCAAAATTGAGGTCAACAAATGGACCCCCAATAGGTGTGGTGTGTCGGGCAAGCACACCACACTTATTGGTGTTGACCGACGAGATCAACAAAACCAGCACAGACTTCTAAGTCAACAGACCTAGAATGACGAGCAAGGAGTGACAGTTATTTCTACTAAGGAAATGACAAGTGAATGTTCGATTGAAACCGATAACTCCAAACTTTTGCTGGAGATTAGAAAAGATAGGGTTTTAAAATATCAAATTTCAGGCGTTTTGGGATATGAGTATAAATATTTAGGTATTGAGCTAGATATTGGAAATGCAATATGAGTACATATCTCAGAAAAAGAATCAAAATTTAGATACCAACCTCAAAAAGAAGGGAGTCAGAATTTAGGTACTGATCCTGAGAAAAAGTATTAAAATTTGGGTATTAATCCCGGAAAGAGAATCAAATGCCTTACCTCATTTAAGGTGGTCTTAAAACTGATCTCAAAAGATTTGAGTTGAGAATTGGATGTTTTACTCCATTTAAAGTGGACTTAAATCGTTCTCAAAGGATGAGAATAGGATGCCTGACTCCATTTAAGGTGGTCTTAAACCTATCTTGAAGATATGGGTAGAGAATCAAATGCCTTACTCCATTCAAGGTGGTCTTAAAACCGATCTCAAAGGATGAGAATAGAATGCCTTACTTCATTTAAGGTGGTCTTAAACCTATCTAAAAGATGTGTGTAGAGAATCAGATGCCTGACTCCATTTAAGGTGGTCTTAAACTGATCTAAAGNAGTGGTCTGGTCTTAGTTAGGATAGCTTGCACACACTACACTTTTTCACACACCCAAAACCTTAAGACCACTTGCACTTTGGTCTCTTGACTCCTTTTAGAAAGCACATATGGATGGACCCAATCTCTTAGCCCTTGGCTAAGAAGTTTAAAACCAGCATATTGAGCATTCAAAATGAGTCCTCATATGGATCCTATTGGTTTGACATGGCTCCATGGCGTACTTGCACATCCCAGCCCAAAATCACCAAATTACCAAAATACCCCTACAGCCCTAATTTTTGCCAAAATTCCCAAAATTGTCCAAAACACCCAAATTTTTCCAAAAGTCATCTCAAATCATTTCTCACTACCTAAATTGATGAACATTCACTAAAATTCCAATCCTCAACATACNAGTGGTCTGGTCTTAGTTAGGATAGCTTGCACACACTACACTTTTTCACACACCCAAAACCTTAAGACCACTCGCACTTTGGTCTCTTGACTCCTTTTAGAAAGCACATATGGATGGACCCAAACCCTTAGCCCTTGGCTAAGAAGCTTAAAACTAGCATATTGAGCATTCAAAATGAGTCCTCATATGGATCCTATTGGTTTGACATGGCTCCATGGCGTACTTGCCCATCCCAGCCCAAAATAACCAAATTACCAAAATACCCCTACAGCCCTAATTTTTGCCAAAATTCCCAAAATTATCCAAAACACCCAAATTTTTCCAAAAGTCATCTCAAATCATTTCCCACTACCTAAATTGACGAACATTCACTAAAATTCCAATCCTCAACATATCCTCAAAATTGCCAAAATTACCAAATGCCACTTATGGCCCAAAATTTTCAAAAATTCAGAAAAATCTCAAAAATTTTAAAAATCATCCCAAACATTCCAAATTTCAATTTTGAACCATCACAGTGACCCAATTTAACCAATTTGACCCATTTTGACCAAAGGCCCCAAACTTAAAGGCCCAGTTTCCACAAATTAGCCTCAATCTTGACCCATATGGCCCCAATCTTGCCTAATTTCAATTCCAAACCAAAATACAACATCCCTAATACCAATTGAAACTAATTATACGCCCAATTTGACCCAATTTCAAGCTCAATATCACCCAAACCCAAGTCTAACCCAAAATTCCCAAATTGACCCTATGTCCAAATTCGACCAAATTGGCCTTCCAATTCAATTCAAAATCACTTGAAATCCTCTCAAAACTCTTCATGAAATCTCTATATACCAAATTAAATATTTTATTGACCCAAANTTTTGAACCATCACAGTGACCCAATTTAACCAATTTGACCCATTTTGACCAAAGGCCCCAAACTTAAAGGCCTAGTTTCCACAAATTAGCCTCAATCTTGACCCATTTGGCCCCAATCTTGCCTAATTTCAATTCCAAACCAAAATACAACATCCCTAATATCAATTGAAACTAATTATACGCCCAATTTGACCCAATTTCAAGCTCAATTTCACCCAAACCCAAGTCTAACCCAAAATCCCCAAATTGACCATATGTCCAAATTCGACCAAATTGGCCTTCCAATTCAATTCAAAATCACTTGAAATCCTCTCAAAACTCTTCATGAAATCTCTATATATCAAATTAAATATTTGACTGACCCAAACTTTGGCCCAAATTCACCCCTAATTTTAAAAGCCCAAGCCCACCACATCTAATTTCATAAGCTAAAGCTCACATGACAATTTTTCTCTTCATCATTCATTTCATTAAAATCATTCCCTAAGTTTTAAATTCATGATCAAATAATTCTATATTAGTCCTCATGACNTTGACCCAAACTTTGGCCCAAATTCACCCCTAATTTTAAAAGCCCAAGCCCACCACATCTAATTTCATAAGCCAAAGCTCACATGACAATTTTTCTCTTCATCATTCATTTCATTAAAATCATTGCCTAAGTTTTAAATTCATGATCAAATAATTCTATATTACTCCTCATGAAGAACATCACCAAAACATCCCATAAAATCCAAAAAGCCTTTCTCATGCAAGTGACCAAGCTAAAGACAAGTCATGAAGCCATCCTAAAGCCATAGGTGAGCCATATGAGTCTTTGCCACCTCACCAAGCTATTAATGGCAAAGGGACGAGCCACTTTCAAGCTTTCTTAAAAATTTTTTTAACCCTTTTAATGACACACTCTAACACATTCTTAGCCAAATCCTTTGGATAAGGACCTCTCCTCAATAATTAAGCTGAGCCAAATGATCTTCTCTTATCCCCAAACCAGCCTTGGTGTGTGAGCCCAACCCAAAATCATGTCTTGTCCTAAATTGACCCAAAATGACCTTTCTAACTTCCTATTTTAATTAAAAACCTTTAAACATGACAATCCCAAATTGATTGCACCAAACCCAAGCCCTGACTTCCCTGGATCAGATAGTGACTTGAGCCTGACCGGCCAGCCACCTTGGCTGCCGGAAGACACCATGGCCAAGGAGAAGCAATGACTTAAACCCAAAATTTCTCCCAACAAAGCTGGCTCAACCTAGTTGGATTGTTGCCCCTTTCTTCCCTCCATCTAAGCTACCAAAGCCACCCACTGGTTCGCCTAATTGCAATCTTCAAAACCCTCTATTTAAACTCACCCTCCATGACCATGGAGGGAGAGGTCAAAATTCCTTAAGGACACTCTGCCAAGTTGTTCTCAGAGCTTCTTCAAGACTTCTTAAGTCCAATACAACCATTCTCCAGCCCTCAAACCCACTGCTTGAGCTCAATTTTGGAGCTAAAAATTAAGCTCAAAATAACACATCCCTCTAGATCCACATCATCCCCTGAGTGAGAGAAGATGATCCCCCATAAAAGCCCCATCACTAGACCACCGTAACATAGACTTTGATCAACACCCCAAATAGGCCTCGATTGATTTCATACCTAGGCATTTCACCATAGCCTAAGGCTTCATCTGGGAGCTCTCTAGACTCTACTCAAGCTTTTGGAAGCTCCCAATCGAGGCCATAACCCTTGAGCAAAGGTATTGAACTCTCCCCTAAAAATGAGCCTATTTTAATTCTCCATGCTCATAGACTCAATTTAATACTTGATTAACACTGTGGATTTATTCNCCCCAATAGGTGTGGTGTGTCGGGCAAGCACACCACACTTATTGGTGTTGACCGACGAGATCAACAAAACCAGCACAGACTTCTAAGTCAACAGACCTAGAATGACGAGCAAGGAGTGACAGTTATTTCTACTAAGGAAATGACAAGTGAATGTTCGATTGAAACCGATAACTCCAAACTTTTGCTGGAGATTAGAAAAGATAGGGTTTTAAAATATCAAATTTCAGGCGTTTTGGGATATGAGTATAAATATTTAGGTATTGAGCTAGATATTGGAAATGCAATATGAGTACATATNCCCCAATAGGTGTGGTGTGTCGGGCAAGCACACCACACTTATTGGTGTTGACCGACGAGATCAACAAAACCAACACAGACTTCTAAGTCAACAGACCTAGAATGACGAGCAAGGAGTGAAAGTTGTTTCTACTAAGGAAATGACAAGAGAATGTTCGATTGAAACCGATAACTCCAAACTTTTGCTGGAGATTAGAAAAGATAAGGTTTTAAAATATCAAATTTCAGGCGTTTTGGGAGATGAGTATAAATATTTAGGTATTGACCTAGATATTGGAAATGCAACACGAGTACATAGCTCAGAAAAAGAATCAAAATTTAGATACCAACCTCAAAAAGAAGGGAGTCAGAATTTAGGTACTGATCCTGAGAAAAAGTATTAAAATTTGGGTATTAATCCCGGAAAGAGAATCAAATGCCTTACCTCATTTAAGGTGGTCTTAAAACTGATCTCAAAAGATTTGAGTTGAGAATTGGATGTTTTACTCCATTTAAAGTGGACTTAAATCGTTCTCAAAGGATGAGAATAGGATGCCTGACTCCATTTAAGGTGGTCTTAAACCTATCTTGAAGATATGGGTAGAGAATCAAATGCCTTACTCCATTCAAGGTGGTCTTAAAACCGATCTCAAAGGATGAGAATAGAATGTCTTACTTCATTTAAGGTGGTCTTAAACCTATCTAAAAGATGTGTGTAGAGAATCAAATGTCTGACTCCATTTAAGGTGGTCTTAAACTGATCTAAAAGGATGAGAATAAGATGTCTTACTCCATTTAAGGTGGTCTTAAACCTATCTCAAAAGATTTGGGTAGAGAATCAGATGCCTTCCTCCATTTAAGGTGGTCTTAAACCCATCTCAAAGGATGAGAATAGGATTTCTCACTCAATTTATGGTGGTCTTAAACCTATCTAAAAGATATGGGTAGAGAATCAGATGCCTTACTCCATTTAAGGTGGTCTTAAACCGATCTCAGAAGATTTGAGTTGATAATTGAATGCCTTACTCAATTTAAGGTGGACTTAAACCAATCTCAAAGGATGAGAATAGGATGCCTTACTCCATTTAAGGTGTTCTTAAACCTATCTTGAAGATATGGGTAACAAATCAGATGCCTTACTCAATTTAAGGTGGTCTTAAAACTGATATCAAAAGATGAGAATAGGATGCCTTTCTGCATTTAAGGTGGTCTTAAACCTATCTAGAAGATTTGGGTAGAGAATCAGATGCCTTACTCCATTTAAGTTGGACTTAAACCGATTTAAAAGGATGAGAATAAGATGCCTTACTCCATTTAAGGTGATCTTAAATCAATCTCGAGTATATGTTTAGAGAATCAGATGCCTTACTCCATTTAAGGTGGTCTCAAACTGATCTCAAAGGATGAGAATAGGATGCCTTACTCAATTTAAGGTGGTCTTAAGCATATCTCAAAGATATGGGTAGAGAATCAAATGTCTTACTCCATTTAAGGTGGTCTTAAACTAATCTCAAATGATGAGAATAGGATGCCTTACTCCATTTAAAGTGGTCTTAAACCTATCTCGAAGATATGGGTAGAGAATCAGATGCCTTACTTAATTTAAGGTGGTCTTAAACCGATCTAAAAGGATGAGAATAGGATGATTTACTCCATTTAAGGCGGTCTTAAACTTATCTCGAATGATTTAAATAGAAAATCAAATGGCTTACTCCATTTAAGGTGGTCTTAAACCAATCTCAAAGGATGAGAATAGGATGCCTCACCCCATTTAAGGTGGTCTTAAACCTATCTTGAAGATATGGGTAGAGAATCAGATGACTTACTCCATTTAAGGTGGTCTTAAACTGATCTCAAAAGATTTGAGTTGAGAATCGAATGCCTTACTCCATTTAGGATAGACTTAAATCGATCTCAAAGGATGAGAATAGGATGCTTTACTCCATTTAAGGTGGTCTTAAACCTACCTCAAAGATATGGGTAGAGAATCAGATGCCTTACTCAATATAAGGTGGTCTTAAAACTAATCTCGAAAGATGAGAATAGGATGCCTTACTCCATTTAAGGTGGTCTTAAACCTATCTCAAAGATTTGAGTAGAGAATCAAATGACTTAATCCATTTAAGGTGGACTTAAACCAATCTCAAAGGATGAGAATAGGATGACTTACTCCATTTAAGGTGATCTTAAATCTATCTCAACGATATGGGTAGAGAATTGGATGCCTTACTCCATTTATTGTAGTCTTAAACCGATCTCAAAGGATAAGAATAGGTTGCCTTACTCCAGTTAAGGTGGTCTTAAGCCTATCTCGAAGATATGGGTAGATAATCGGATGCCTTCAATTAAGGTGGTCTTAAACTAACCTCAAAGGATGAGAATAGGAGGCCTTAATTCATTTAAGGTGGTCATAAACCTAACTTGAAGATATGTGTAGTCAATTGGATGCCTTACTCCATTTCTGGTGGTTTTAAGTCAATCTTAAAGGATGAGAATAGGATGTCTTACTCCATTCAAGGTGGTCTTAAACCTATCTCAAAGATTTGTGACACATTAGGGAGGAAAGCTCTGGGACTCAGATCCAACCCAAATAGTGATAAGGGAAATATCTACTATATCGAGGAGGAAAGCATTGGACTCACGTCCAACCTAAGAAGTAGTGGGAAAATATATCTGTCACACTAGGAAGGAAAGCTCTAGGACTCATATGCAACCCAAATGGTGATAAGGGAAATGTCTACTGTGTTGTGGAGGAAAGCGATGAGACTCGCATCCAACCCAACAGGTAGCGGGAAAATATATCTGAATCTCGGCNACCTATCTAAAAGATATGGGTAGAGAATCAGATGCCTTACTCCATTTAAGGTGGTCTTAAACCGATCTCAAAAGATTTGAGTTGATAATTGAATGCCTTACTCAATTTACGGTGGACTTAAACCAATCTCAAAGGATGAGAATAGGATGCCTTACTCCATTTAAGGTGGTCTTAAACCTATCTTGAAGATATGGGTAACAAATCAGATGCCTTACTCAATTTAAGGTGGTCTTAAAACTGATATCAAAAGATGAGAATAGGATGCCTTTCTGCATTTAAGGTGGTCTTAAACCTATCTAGAAGATTTGGATAGAGAATCAGATGCCTTACTCCATTTAAGTTGGACTTAAACCGATTTCAAAGGATGAGAATAAGATGCCTTACTCCATTTAAGCTGATCTTAAATCGATCTCGAGTATATGGGTAGAGAATCAGATGCCTTACTCCATTTAAGGTGGTCTTAAACTGATCTCAAAGGATGAGAATAGGATGCCTTACTCAATTTAAGGTGGTCTTAAGCATATCTCAAAGATATGGGTAGAGAATCAAATGCCTTACTCCATTTAAGGTGGCCTTAAACTAATCTCAAATGATGAGAATAGGATGTCTTACTCCATTTAAAGTGGTCTTAAACCTATCTCGAAGATATGGGTAGAGAATCAGATGCCTTACTCAATTTAAGGTGGTCTTAAACCGATCTAAAAAGATGAGAACAGGATGCTTTACTCCATTTAAGGTGGTCTTAAACTTATCTCGAATGATTTAGATAGAAAATCAGATGGCTTACTCCATTTAAGGTGGTCTTAAACCAATCTCAAAGGATGAGAATAGGATGCCTCACCCCATTTAAGGTGGTCTTAAACCTATCTTGAAGATATGGGTAGAGAATCAGATGACTTACTCCATTTAAGGTGGTCTTAAACTGATCTCAAAAGATTTGAGTTGAGAATCGAATGCCTTACTCCATTTAGGATAGACTGAAATCGATCTCAAAGGATGAGAATAGGATGCTTTACTCCATTTAAGGTGGTCTTAAACCTATCTCAAGGATATGGGTAGAGAATCAGATGCCTTACTCAATATAAGGTGGTCTTAAAACCAATATTGAAAGATGAGAATAGGATGCCTTACTCCATTTAAGGTGGTCTTAAACCTATCTAGAAGATTTGAGTAGAGAATCAAATGCCTTAATCCATTTAAGGTGGACTTAAACCACTCTCAAAGGATGAGAATAGGATGACTTACTCCATTTAAGGTGATCTTAAATCTATCTCAACGATATGGGTAGAGAATTGGATGTCTTACTCCATTTATTGTAGTCTTAAACCGATCTCGGTACTAACCCCGGGAACAACATGATAATAGTGTAGAGAATTTATGGTGTTGAACTCATAGATATGTGACCGATGAAAATTGAGATTGGTGAAGAAAATTTGTAAGATATTCTACAGAGTGTGAAACTCTGAGGGAATGTGAAGAAATTGGTGCAGACAAGGATAATCGTGCTACACAAGCAAAGAGTAAGAAACCTCAAACTCAAGAGAAACAAACTCAAAAAAATTTATCATTTTCTTTTCTTGTTGTCCTTATCACATTTAATTATCAAAGTACATTTTCAAAATTTAATTTTTGTTAGTTGATTTTCAAAAATATGTTTAAATTTTAATATCAGACTTTTATTATATTATTCTTTGTTCATTATAATTTGGAGCCAATGTATGGTTCCATAGCTCTTTATCAATCGTACAAAAGGCCAATTTGACAAATAGGTTGAAAAACGAAAGAAATTTCATTAGTCTACTTCAAATAGGTGTTACAGACTAAGTACGTGATGAAAGCATCAAAAGAGATAATCATGTTGAATACATCTGAAAATAGCATAGGCTGAGTACATATGATATATGCTGCTCTGACGCATAACAAAAAGGTGACAAAAACTATCTATTTGTCCTCTGAGGGATGAGCTCCTGATCAAGTTGACCTACTAAGCCATGCTCCAGGACAAGAATTCCTTTTGCGTGTACTTAGAGGTGCAACCATCTCATAGCTTGTACAGGTGCAGCTCCTCTAACTCTTGATTTGGTCGGAATCCATATGACATCTTTTCATTTTCCATTCTTCTAAAATTCATAGACACACTGTGGTGCCATACCCCTGGAATGCAGTGCTTGGAGAGGTCTGCTCCATTTCCTTTGAGAATCAGTATTGAACCTATCAGTAGTGGAATCTCAACAGATCCTCTGAACTCCCCAGAGCTGATAACGTCAATTTCTTTTTTGAATGGTAAATTGCACTTACTCAAGAAGGACAACGTGCAGAAGGGCCTCGTGAAATCATGATGGTTTATGTGCGGGGGAATGCAATCTCATTAGTCATAGATGTTGAGCNGGGGGAATGCAATCTCATTTGTCATAGATGTTGAGCATACACTTGTTTGAAATGCAATCAGCTGGTAGTATACTCCTTCTGACCATCCTCTTGATCATTATCTTTATCTTAGAAGGCATAGGATCCACCTCATCATTTCTTAAGATACATGGGGTGGTTCCCTTGTCTATCTTTGGTGAAATTGTAGCAACAACCACATTGGATGGTTATCCTACCTTTTCTACGCATACACTTTTGTGGTTGTGAATAAGTTCTCTCCATTAGCGAACCATCTCAACCTCTGTCTCTCAGGTCAAAAACGTAGTCTAGAATTATTCTTTCATCTTTTTCAGAGAAGAATCCTTTATACAGCTATAGGCCTTCCAAAATATTGACAAAATTTCCTTGTATTTCCTTATAAAATTCAAATTCTCATTTCTTAACTCTGTCCATCCTTTCCAATTCTGCTGTGGGGATTTTTTAAGATCGTCAAGGTGGCTCCCTCATCTCCACATCTGCAGAATACCATGTCTGAGTTGGCTCCGTAGGTAATGGAATATACAACTCAGTATCTGGGTAAACTGTCTCCTAATGTCCCATGTCGGCGGTTATGAATTCCTCAAAAGAACTGTAGTGGTCTAAGTGGAAAACATTACATGTCAGGTATTCCACAAATACTCCTCCTGTTGATACCTGAATAGGAACTTCAACATTGCACATCAGGAAACCCCTGTAAAGTTCATTTGGTACTGCTGGTAGTATCTGCTCTACAGAAAACTCTGACTCGTCTGTAGTAGGTGGACTAGTAGAAGTCTCTTTCATGCAAGGATCATAAATTTTCACCTCAGGAATCAGGGTGAGTGTATTTTCTGCCTCGTTCAGGCGCCTCTTTTCTTCACGTAGAAAGGCTCTGTGTTTGCCACAATTAGCATTTCGGCGTTGAGTTCTTCTTAGTGGTTCATCCGACACCCTTTCTTCATTAGCACCAATTAGAATTAGATCCCTTGTTGGCGGGATTATCATGGACGGTAAATGACTAGTCCTCTCCATAAGATTCTATTGTGTTATCACTTTCTTCCTCTTTAGAGAGGAGTCTTCTTTTTTATCTATCCTCAACAGTGACAGTAGTCCTTCCTTCTCTTGGTGGTTGACTATTTCAATCAGGGGACCCTCATAGTTTACATTGACTTGACCAAAGTCAGAGTAAAAATCTATGATGCCATGCTGAGCTGCCTTTTCTTTGTTTAGTGCTAGATTTAAATTGTCTCTAAAGGTGAAAATCTGCTTTTGTCCTGACATTTTTCTGCAGAAGACAGAAAAACATCAGTGCGCTGAAATTCAACATGAACAAGAACAAAAACGAACACTTATTAAAAAATTATTAATTTATACATGTGCAAATTTTATTTATGTATTTTAATTCGATTTAATGAAATTTCAAAAATAGAGGCAAAAGGAGGAAATTAAAGTGGGTAAATTCCATAATTTTCATTTTATTGAGGTTAATTTATTACAAAAATTTGGACCCAGTCACAGACACTTGGCCAAATAAATAACTCCAGAACAATCAAAATTTAAAAAAGGTTGGTTTCAAGCAGCGTCATGTCGGGTAATATATCTTCAAGTAGCGACCACTGACCAACAACATAAGTCTTTCACCTCAAAAATCCACTAGCGGGTAAGCTCCTCTCGAATAGACCTTCTATATGACGAATGGTTCCGCCCAAGTTGGTTCAAATTTTTCAANAATTTATTACAAAAATTTGGACCCAGTCACAGACACTTGGCCAAATAAATAACTCCAGAACAATCAAAATTTTAAAAAAGGTTGGTTTCAAGCAGTGTCATGTCGGGTAATATATCTTCAAGTAGCGACCACTGACCAACAACATAAGTCTTTCACCTAAAAAATCCACTAGCGGGTAAGCTCCTCTCGAATAGACCTTCTATATGACGAATGGTTCCTCCCAAGTTGGTTCAAATTTTCCACCTATCTTGCGGTGTGCAAGAATATGTCTTTTGAGAATGAGAAGGAGATCACCAACTTTGAACGCCCTTGAGCAGACCAATTTGTCATGAGCCTGCACCATCCTTGCTTGTTAAAGTTCCAAATGTTGTTGTGCTTCTAGTCGTTTTCCTTCAAAACTTTTCAATTCTCCAAGTTTGCACTTTCTTCGGTTATAATTTGGTTGGCGACATCAAATCTAAGAGATGGTGTCTAAACTTGTAACTGTAGTACGACCTCGGACACGCACACAAGTGCGTAAGGTGTACAGTGAGTGGTACTTCTGAACGTTGTCTGGTAGGCCCACAAAGCTTCTAATAATTTATTATGCCAATCTCTTGTATTTTCATCCAATGTCTTCTTTAAGATATGCACTAACATTTTATTGAAGGCTTTTTCCAGTTTGTTTGCCTTAGGATAGTAGATTGTAGAGTACCTCCAATCTATCCCATGTATTTTGAGAAAATTATTGATCTTTGTACTCTACATGGTACACCAAAATGGTAGAAAGTTTGGCTCTTGAAAAATTACAGAACATGTTGTGTTGTAACCTCACGTAACGACACTGCCTATGACCACTTGGAGAAGTAATCCATAGCGGTGAGAATAAATCTGTGTCCCTTAGAGGATGGAGGGTCTATCAAACCTATTATGTCTGTGTCCCATCACTCAAATGGCCACGAGGCAACAGTTGGGTGTAGGACATTCAGAGGTTTGTGTAAGACTACCCCATGCACTTGGCAAAGGCGACACCTTCGAGCTGTATCCATGCAATTGAATATCATTGCTAGCCAATAATATACAAGTCTCTTAATCTTCATTTTCATCTTCGGCCGTTATTGGTGAGGACCACACAAATCCAACATGTACTTCTTTGATAAAATTCTGCACTTCTGCTCTGCTTAGACATCGTAGCCACACCTGATCGAATGATCTTTTGTAGAGGACATCACCCACTAGAGCATATGACATAGGACTACTCGTGATATGGTTTGCCTCAAACTTATCCTCTAGCAGCTTTACAGTTAGCAAATATTCTATCAATGGTTTACACCAATCTTTGTTAATATCAGCAACTGCAATCATCACTCCTTTTTTTTATTTTGAGTAAATTGTCAAGGTAAATCCAAGACAAAACTCATCATCCTTGAATTGTAATGTCAATGGAATCCTCTGGTGGACATGCTAGTTCTTTGGCAATTTTCTCTAGAGCGTCAACATGGGCGTTGTCTCCTCGATGAATCTTGTAGAGAGTCACATTGGGAATCTGTTATAATAACTTCATTGTATATTGGTGGTATTCTGCTAGCCTTGTCTTAAGAATCTTGTATTATCCAACAAATTATTGGATGATGAGTTGTGAGTCACCATATATGGCATTATCTATTATATCCATTGAGATTGTCAACTTCAATCTGATGATTAATGCTTCAGACTCTGGTTTGTTGTTTGTACATGTCTCTGTCGAGTGATATGAGAATCTCAGCATACCCTTATCTGGCGTGATGAAAATCAGACCAATTTCTACTTTGACCGGTACAACTATTTCTGATCCTTTATCTTTTTTGGCTGAAGAAGCTCCATCAAAGTACATTTCTCAATGTCTGGCACTAGATGGTTCTACATACAGTATCTGTTCATTTGGTAGCTCATCGTTGAGTAGGAATCTAGCTGGAAGTGGGTGCGCTGCGAGAAAAGCTGCTAAAATTTATCCTTTGATAGCGCGGAGGGGAACAAAAGTTATATCAAATTGCAATAAAATTATCGACAAACTTGATAAATTTCCCAAAAGTGTTGGTCGGGGCATCAAATATTACAATGGATTAACTTTCAAAATAAGGGTAATCTTATAAGAAAGCATGTAATGTCTAAGCGTTTTGGTGGCGAAATTATGGCTAGACTATGCTTCTCAATAGGTGGATACTTTACCTCCGTCAGTATCAGACGTTGACTTAAGTAGTAGAGCACATTTTTGTTAACCTCGTCATTGACCAAAGCCAACAAGGCTCCGTGAGAGTCGTCTAAGACCACAGTATAAAGTATCAACGGTTTCCTGGGATAGGGGCTACCAAAACAGGAGGTGTCATTGAATATCACTTAATATCCTCAAAGGCCCGCTAACATTTCTCTTCTCAAATGAATTTGTCATCCTTTTTAATTAATACCAAGAAGGGCTGACACCTGCCCGAGAGATTAGAAATAAAGTGTCTCAGATATGCTAATTTTCCTTGAAAGGAACATAGTTGTTTCAAAGTTTTGGGAGGAGGCATTTCTAAGATAACTTTAATCTTATCTAAGTTGATCTTGATTCTCCGATGATGAACAATTAAATCCTAGAAAATTCCCAGAGGTGACACCAAAGGTGCACTTTAAGGGATTCATCTTTAGATAATAAGTCGTAATCGTTCGATTACGATCCTCAAATCGTACAAATAATTTATTTTTTGTTTGCTTTTGATGAACAAATCATCCATGTAGCATTCCAATTGGTTGTGAATGAGGTCGTCAAAGATCTTTTTCTTAGCTTGTTGATATGTTGCTTTGACATTCTTTAACCCGAATGAAATCACTATGTTGCAAAATATCCCAATCGGCGTTCTGAAGACTGTAAGTGTTACATCCTTTGGAGCCATTTTGATTTGGTTATATCTTGACGATCCATCCATGAAGGAGAAAACCTCATGTGTCGGTGTGATGTCCACCATTAATTCTTGTATCAGTAATGAAAACTCATCCTTTAAATAAGCTTTGTTTCAATTCATGAAGTTGACATATACATAGATTGGTCCATTTTTCTTTTTAATTGGTACAATGTTGGCTAACTACGCGGGGTATTGCTCTTCTCTTACAAATTTCATGTCTATTAATTTCTTTACGTCAACGATGACTTGTTGCTCTATCTCAAGACATATTCGTCTAGGAGCTTATTTTATTGGGATCATATCTTTGCCCACCGCGAGTTTATGAACTACAACTTCCGCTGATNTGTCATGAGCCTGCACCATCCTTGCTTGTTAAAGTTCCAAATGTTGTTGTGCTTCTAGTCGTTTTCCTTCAAGACTTTTCAATTCTCCAAGTTTGCACTTTCTTCAGTTATAATTTGGTTGGCGACATCAAATCTAAGAGATGGTGTCTAAACTTCTAACTGTAGTACGACCTCAGACACGCACACAAGTGCGTAAGGTGTACAGTGAGTGGTACTTCTGAACGTTGTCGGGTAGGCCCACAAAGCTTCTAATAATTTATTATGCCAATCTCTTTTATTTTCATCCAATGTCTTCTTTAAGATATGCACTAGCATTTTATTGAAGGCTTTTTCCAGTTTGTTTGCCTTGGGATAGTAGATTGTAGAGTACCTCCAATCTATCCCATGTATTTTGAGAAAATTATTGATCTTTGTACTCTACATGGTACACCAAAATGGTAGAAAGTTTGGCTCTTGAAAAATTACAGAACATGTTGTGTTGTAACCTCACGTAACGACACTGCCTATGACCACTTGGAGAAGTAATCCATAGCGGTGAGAATAAATCTGTGTCCCTTAGAGGATGGAGGGTCTATCAAACCTATTATGTCTGTGTCCCATCACTCAAATGGCCACGAGGCAACAGTTGGGTGTAGGACATTCAGAGGTTTGTGTAAGACTACCCCATGCACTTGGCAAAGGCGACACCTTCGAGCTGTATCCATGCAATTGAATATCATTGCTAGCCAATAATATACAAGTCTCTTAATCTTCATTTTCATCTTCGGCCGTGATTGGTGAGCACCACACAATCCAACATGTACTTCTTTGACAATATTCTGCACTTCTGCTCTGCTTAGACATCGCAGCCACACCTGATCGAATGATCTTCTGTAGAGGACATCACCCACTAGAGCATATGACATAGGACTACTCGTGATATGGTATGCCCCAAACTTATCCTCTAGCAGCTTTATAGTTAGAAAATATTCTATCAATAGTTTACACCAATCTTTGTTAATATCAGCAACTGCAATCATCACTCCTTTTTTTATTTTGAGTAAATTGTCAAGGTAAATCCAAGACAAAACTCATCATCCTTGAATTGTAATGTCAATGGAATCCTCTGGTGGACATGCTAGTTCTTTGGCAAGTTTCTCTAGAGCGTCAACATGGGCATTGTCTCCTCGAGGAATCTTGTAGAGAGTCACATTGGGAATATGTTATAATAACTTCATTGTGTATTGGTGGTATTCTGCTAGCCTTGTCTTAAAAATCTTGTATTATCCAACAAATTATTGGATGATGAGTTGAAAGTCACCATAGATGGCATTATCTATTATATCCATTGAGATTGTCAACTTTAATCTGATGATTAATGCTTCAAACTCTGGTTTGTTGTTTGTACATGTCTTTGTCGAGTGATATGAGAATCTCAGCATACCCTTATCTGGCGTGATGAAAATCAGAACAATTTCTGCTTTGCCCGGTACAACTATTTCTGATCCTTTATCTTTTCTGGCTGAAGAAGCTCCATCAAAGTACATTTCTCAATGTCTGGAACTAGATGGTTCTACTTACAGTATCTGTTCATTTGGTAGCTCATCGTTGAGTAGGAATCTAGCAGGAAGTGGGTGCGCTGCGAGAAAAGCTGCTAAAATTTATCCCTTGATAGCGCGGAGGGGAACAAAAGTTATATCAAATTGCAATAAACTCATCGACAAACTTGATAAATTTCCCGAAAGTGTTGGTCGGGGCATCAAATATTACAATGGATTAACTTTCAAAATAAAGGTAATCTTATAAGAAAGCATGTAATGTCTAAGCTTTTGGGTGGCGAAATTATGGCTAGACTATGCTTCTCAATAGGTGGATACTTTACCTCCGTCGGTATCAGACGATGACTTAAGTAGTAGAGCACATTTTTGTTACTCTCGTCATTGACCAGAGCCAACAAGGCTCCGAGAGAGTCGTCTAAGACCACAGTATAAAGTATCAACGGTTTCCTGGGATAGGGGCTACCAAAACAGGAGGTGTCATTAAATATCACTTAATATCCTCAAAGGCCCGCTGACATTTCTCTTCTCAAATGAATTTTTCATCCTTTTTAATTAATACCAAGAAGGGCTGACACCTGCCCGAGAGATTAGAAATAAAGTGTCTCAGATATGCTAATTTTCCTTGAAAGGAACATAGTTGTTTCAAAGTTTTGGGAGGAGGCATTTCTAAGATAACTTTAATCTTATCTAAGTTGATCTTGATTCTCCGATGATGAACAATGAAATCCTAGAAAATTCCCAGAGGTGACACCGAAGGTGCACTTTAAGGGATTCATCTTTAGATTATAAGTCGTAATCGTTCGATTACGATCCTCAAATCGTACAAATAGTTTATTTTTTGTTTGCTTTTGATGAACAAATCATCCATGTAGCATTCCAATTGGTCGTGAATGAGGTCGTCAAAGATCTTTTTCATAGCTTGTTGATATGTTGCTCTGACATTCTTTAACCCGAATGACATCACTGTGTTGCAAAATATCCCAATCGGCGTTCTGAAAACTGTAAGTGCTACATCCTTTGGAGCCATTTTGATTTGGTTATATCTTGGCGATCCATCCATGAAGGAGAAAACCTTGTGTGTCGGTGTGATGTCCACCATTAATTCTTGTATCAGTAATGAAAACTTATCCTTTAAATAAGCTTTGTTTCAATTCATGAAGTTGACATATACATAGATTGGTCCATTTTTCTTTTTAATTGGTACAATGTTGGCTAACTACGCGGGGTATTGCTCTTCTCTTACAAATTTCATGTCTATTAATTTCTTTACGTCAACGATGACTTGTTGTTCTATCTCAAGACATATTCGTCTAGGAGCTTATTTTATTGGGGTCATATCTTTGCCCACCGCGAGTTTATGAACTACAACTTCCGCTGACNTAAGCTATCACGAAGGAGGAGCAAGGGAAGAGATCTTAAGCTACCATAAAAGAGGAGAGAATAGCTAGAGAGCTAAAGAGGAGGAGAGCATCTTGAGGCTTTGTATCAAGGTGTCGCTTGTGAGGTAGGTCATAGAAGGAAGATGAGGGCTCATCTCTATGTATAAGCTATGTATTCTCCATTCCTTTTGCCTTAGTGAACTATTTGATTGATTCCCTCCCGTTGACGTAGAACCAGTTGGATCGAACCACTTAAACGATCTGTGTTTGCTTGTGTTCTTTGTGTCTCATTTTATGCCAGGAAATACATATCACACAACAAAAACTAAGAAAGAGAATACGAAACTAGATATCTAGAAACATTCATTTTCTCACAGCACTAACAATACTATAAGATTGCAAAAATATAGAGCACTTTCGAGAACCTTTTCTATTATTCTTCTAAATCTTTTATTTCACACATAACGTTTACGGGAGTAGGTATATTTATAATAGTACTAAGAAGCTTCAAGAAACTCTTTAAGAAACTTCAGGAAACTCTACCTTTTTAGAAAGTATTTAGAAACACTATTATCAAACAAGCTTGAAGAAATTAGGCTTGATCTTGGGCTTGTGGGAGTGGACTTCCAAATTGCATTGGTGTTGAATTTTCATAAATTGAACTAAGAAAAGTTAGTATTCATAAGACTTCTTTCATCCTAATATGATATGGACCTGGAAAGAAAGGAATAAAGCAGTATAAAGAGATTTTAACATCATTTGTGTCTGCAAAAGAAGATGAAATGATTAAAATTTGTTTACAAACATATCTCAAATTTTCTGCTTGGTGTGCTCAATTTTCGTGTAAGTAATTTCTTATTTTTTGCAACTTTTATTTAAGTTTGACATTTTTTCTTTGATGCCAACAAAAACTATCAAGCAATAAAAAATTGATCATTATAGGTTTGAACAATCATGTCTTTGTGTTTCATTTAGAATAGAGTAAGATTTGAGTAAAATAGAGATTTTTTACTTTTAATATATTAATCTTAGAAATATTTTTATTTTAGATCTAATAATTTACAATCATGGGGATATATATTTTATTGGTAGAAGAAATATTATAAGTGTGTGTGAATGTGTGTTCTATATATATCTATTCATACATACATACATACATACATACATATATATATTGAAGCCCAAAGGCTAATTCATAGATGTTAAAGGATTATACATGGCTTTTTGTGAGTGGGTGCAAGGAACCCACTCATAGGGTATAAAACTAACTCAAAAATGTACTAAAAAATGTACAAGTATACCCAAAATAAAACTAGAAAGTCTTCGAAAAAATAAAATAGTAAATGCTTGGAGGTCATAAGGGGAGATGACTCCGTGATTGGATTGGACGAGTGACCATTTTTTGCATATGAACCACCTGAATAACACCTGCATGGGAGCTGATACAACCAAAACTGTACTGATATCACCCGTTGTTAATCCAATACAACCGTGAAAGGCGGCCTCAATACTACACCATAAAACCAAGATTACTCAACAATAAAACCTGTTGTTAGGCCCATAAACCCCGTGTGGGAGCACCTGAAACAACCAAAATACTACTTAGAGTAAGATCTTAAAAATACCACCAATACTACTGCATAAAGTCCCAAGAACATTGTGAATCTACCACAGTTGTTCCAGATATTACGATAACAACACTAATAATAAAACTCACGCTTTGGTTCTGATACACCGAAAGAAAAAAACCAATCGCCTGACAGCAAAATTCACATCTATAACATGATGAATAACACCTAGAGTAACTCCCGTGGTAAGATTCTATACACCCAAAAAAATACAAAAAAATTAACCCCAACAGCTGACCTCAAATACCACCTCTATAGCGTGGAATACAACCGTCNGATAGCTTGGCAAAATCTACACAATAGTGCTCGAGTGTTTGAAGGATAAATAAAATGGAATATTACTCGATGTGTTCTGTTTTAGGTGCAATATATGAATTAAAATTTGTCAAATTATTGGAGGCAACAAAATTTCTACTAAAACTGTTATTTTGACCCTCAATTATTGAACTAAGGTACAAGGACACTTTTGTAATGTGGTACCACTCACCTACCACATCTCACCTACCGCTCACTTACCTCCAACCTACCACTCTTTCGCTTCTATAAATAGAGAGGGCGTGAGGCTTAGGAGTGCAAGGGAAGAGATCTTAAGTTATCACGAAGGAGACCTCCCACCTACCACTCTCTTGCTTCCATAAATAGAGAGGGTGTGAGGCCTAGGAGAGCTACCTCCCACCTACCACTCTCTTGCTTCTATAAATAGAGAGGGTGTGAGGCCTAGGTGAGCAAGGCCCACCTACCACTCTCTTGCTTCTATAAATAGAGAGGGTGTGAGGCTTAGGAGAGCAAGGACGCTCACCTACCTCCCACCTACGACTCTCTTGCTTCTATAAATAGAGAGGGTGTGAGGCTTAGGAGAGCAAGGGATGATATCTTATGCTACCACAAAGGAGGAGTGAATGGTGAGGCTTAGGAGAGCAAGGGAAGAGATCTTAAGCTACCACAAAGGAGAAGAGAATAACCAAAGAGCGAGAGGGAGGAGAGCATCTTGAGGCCTTGTATCAAGGTGTCACTTGAGAGGGAGGCCATAGAAGGAATATAGGAGAGCATCTTGAGGCCTTGTATCAAGGTGTCGCTTGAGAGGGAGGTCATAGAAGGAAGATGAGAGCTCATCTCAATATATAAGCTATGTATTCTCCATTCCTTTTGCCTTAGTGAAGTATTTGATCGATTCCCTCCTGTGGACGTAGATCCAGTTGGATCGAACCACGTAAGCGATCTGTGTTTGCTTGTGTTCTTTGCGTCTCATTTATATGCGAGGAAGTACATATCACACAACAATTGGCGCTGTCTGTGGGAAGATCCATACTTCTTGGCTAGAGGTATCCGCGTAAAGGTATTCGCGGCTAGCGACGAAGAAGAAGTGTTTGGCATTCACGAATAGAGGAGCAAGCGGATCGCGTCGCAGACAACCGAATCGTGACAGATTCGGTGAGCAGTGGAAGTTTTGATCGACGGGATTCGCACCGCAGATTGTGTAGTTCCGCAAGATGGAGGAGGAACAATCTACGAGCGAGGGCCGAAAATTTACGATAGGGCTGCCAGCAGAGGATTTCGGAGCAGGAGTTCAGACTTGCGAGCAGCTCGGCCAGAGGGAAGAGGCAGAGATCATGCAGAGAGGGGTTCGGGATATTCCTTGTTCGGGAGTTCACGAAGCAGGAGGAACTGAGCAGTTTGGCGAGGCATGACGGCTCTAGAGAGGCAGAGGAAGAATTCCTGATTTGTTCCGCTGGACGCAGAGGGGTGCCTGCGGGAAGGAGGCGCGAGCACAAAACAGGAAGTTTTCTCCGGTGAACTGGTGTGATCTCTACCAGAAGGGATCAAAGCTCTTTGTTCAGTTGGCGAAGGCAGTGAAGTTCACGGGGAGAAGCCTAGTTCTTGGAAGGGCAGCAGGTAGAATTCATTGGAAGAAATCCTAACCACGACAATGAGTTCCGTCAAACTCGACATTGAGAAATTCAAAGGGAAGAACGACTTCGGCCTATGGAGAGTAAAGAAGAGAGCTCTATTAGTTCAGCAGGGTGTTGCAGAAGCCTTGCAAGGGTCGGCAACATTGCCGGCCGACATGACCGAGAAAAAGAAGATCGACATACTTGACAAGGCCCACAGTTTGATAATCTTGAGCTTGGGAAACAAAGTTCTGAGGGAGGTGTCGAGGGAGACAACGGCTCAAGCACTTTGAACCAAACTCGAGGTACTCTACCTGACAAAGTCTCTAGCTAATAGACTCTTTCTGAAGTAGTGCCTATACTCCTTCAAAATGCATAAAGACAAATCTGTCTCAGAGCAGAACAATGAATTCAACAAGATCATCGATGACCTCGAGAACATCGACATCAAGATGGACAATGAGGACAAGGCACTGCTGTTGTTAAACTCTATTCCTAAGAGCTACGAACATTTCAAGGATGCGATGCTCTATGGAAGGGTGTAGACTATTATTCTGGAGGAGGTTCAATCTCTGATTAGAGTGCCAAAGAACTTCAGAGGAAGCATTACAGGGACAATGAAGTCAGCGGAGACAATCTTATTGTCATAGGAAGATCGGACAAGAAATATTCAAGAAATGGTCAGTATAGATCGTGGTCAAGCAAGGATGGCGGGAATCATCAAGGGGATCTTTCAAGTGCTATCATTGTCACAAGGACGGTCATTTCAAGAGGAACTACCCAGAAAGGAAAAATAAGTACCAAGAAGAGCCAGTAGAATCAGGAGAAGCAAGAGTAGCCTCTGATGACTACGATTCTGCTGAGGCCCTGGTGATCACAGAATCTGAATCCAGTAAGGACTGAATCCTTGACTCAGGGTGTTCTTTCCACATGTGTCCTCACAAAGACTGTTTTGAGACACTGAAACAGGAAAATAACGGGTCCGTTCTACTGAGAGACAATAAAGTCACAGGGGTTATTGGAAGTGGATCAATCAGGATAAGGATGTTTGATGGAGTTGAACGAGTACTGAAAAATGTCAGGTATGTACGGATCAATCAAGATAAGAATGTTTGATGGAGTTGAACGAGTACTGAAAAATGTCAGGTACGTACCAGAGCTCAAAATAAATTTGATTTCTTTAGGTACACTGGAGTCAAGCGGATGCTCGTTCAAAGCAGAGAATAGCTGCATCAGAGTAACTAAAGGCCCACGTGTTGTCATGCAAGGAGTCAGGAAAAAGTGGTTGTACTCTCTTATCTGAAGAACCGTGATTGCTAAGTCCATGTACTGTTTGGACTTAGCAAACTCAAGCACGGGATGAGGGCCCCCTAAGGGGCCAAGTGGAGGGAATCTTTACTTCGAAGCTTCTCAATTG
>JXCR01064114.1:31046-60582 GCA_002079205.1 Phalaenopsis hybrid cultivar | reverse complement strand
TACGTTTAGATATAATCTTTCTATCACTTGAATCATTTATATTAAAATCTTAAAAAAAACCAAGAAAAGAGTGAAAGGGCTAGAGGTATTCTTCATCACTTGGCATTTTCATTATCCACACCAAAAAAGAAGAAAATGAATTATCTTTTGCTTATTACAAAGTATTTCCTCTATCACTCCCTTGAATATTTAGAGACTTTATTAGGAATCAAACCATGTCAAGCTCTTAATTAGAGGAAATCAAGATTATCGATATTGATAATAAATTTGCAAAGATTGAAGCTTTTTCATTCTTTATTAAATTTTCATATGTGGTCTCTTTCAGACCCATGCACCAATGAAAATGATAACTTGTTAATGATTAATTTGTACATTTGGAAGCTAGGTTATCTAAACAATGTATTAGCAGACTAATTTTAGTTCTATAAGGCAGAATTCATATTTACAAGCATTCTTTCACTAAAGTACTTTGCTTAGTAATGTATTGGTCTTACAATTAAATGCTACAAATTAAATATAGATTTTAAACAAAGGAAATGTATGGAAAACCAGTCCCCTCTAATAATAATTATTATTTTTCATGTTTTAATTAATTTTATCAAACTATTAATGTGTTATTACTAGAAAAAGAATTTTGACACTAAGAAAAAAACTACTAGCATGACTTTCAAAATTTTGGTACACCAACTTGAAGCTTTGGGACACTAAAAGAGTGGGTTCTCCTATCAACATGCACTACATGGCTTTCAAGTGTTTCCCTCATCCTCAACGATCTCTTGTCCATCTAGTTCTTATAAAATTTGATGCTCTCCACATATTCTATAGTTTTTTCCTAAATTTTCACTACGCCCAACCCTTGTCAAATGGATATATACCCTTCCTTCCCTATGGCTATCATAGATTTTAACCTAACGCAAATCTTCATAAATTTCTCTTTAAAATTATTAATCGCAAATTTACACCTAGCTTCTATGGTCTCTTATCTATAGCCAAACACAAAACCCTATTTCTTTTCTATAACAACAAGACCTACTGATGCACCAAAACTTATTAGGATGTAAGTCGGTCATACATTGAAAGTGCATATGTTAAGTAGTAATACGGCTAAAGAGTGCCTTGTATCAATCCCTTAGAGATAGTGTAATATTTGCTTCTACAGAAAATCTTTAGTTTATTAATTTAGTTAACATAGCTTGGTGGGTATCAAAAAGAGTTTTGAAATCCTAGTTATGATGAAAATAGATAAGATTGCAGGTAGAGGAAACATAAAAATTTGGAAGATTTCAAGAGTTCCTTCAATATTGATGAGACTCGTGCCTCTATGACTTATGGATTGTGATGATCATGGTTTCCTAAATTTTTTCTTATGTGATTATTGCCAATCAGGGATATGTTACTCCTTATGCTTTATCTAGGTCAAAAGAAGCCTAAAACTCCATGAAGTTGGGGCTTCTTCAATCCTCATGGCTTTCTGCATGATTATTATAATACCATAATGATTGAAACACTTCACTGGAATATGTCTATTCTATCGAAATTCAAAGGTTAACGCTTTAAATCCACTATATAACAGTTAGAAGTCGTAGTTTCATGAAACCTTTTAACATCTTCGTTGGTCAGACTAGTAGTAAATTAAGATTGGAGGTTAACCAAAAACATAGGCCATGTGGGTATGACAAAGTATTAACAAAAAATCATCTTAGAAAACTATGACGCAAATTAATACCCCTACATCTTAGAGATATGAAGAAAAGCTTAGCCACACATTGTCAAGAAAACCATTTGTTCACTATCCATGCATATTTTCATAGCAAGAAATAAATAAGAGTAAAATATTTAAAAAAAAAAATTCCTCTCATATAGTAGATTTCTCAAGAACTCTCAAGTATTTAGTGGTGGAACCTCGCCTCTTGAGGTTCTAATCCAAAGGAAGGAGAGAAACCTAAAGGAAGACTATATTTGATCAAAGCTCTACCGTTTGTACAACCTTCAGCCACCCATGATGCCCTATCATTGGCCTCATCACATTAATCTATAGGCAAAGCTCGACAAAGGCAAGAAAAATCCAAAAATAGGTGTTACAAATGGGGGGGGCACCATGAACACGAAAAGGCTATGTCAGAGCTTTCCTGAGAACTTCTAAAGACGATTGGGTTCACAAATGGTTGATTAAAAAAGAGGGTGTGGGTGCGCACAATCCATTGTGGGTGCTTTAGAATTGGCTTGAGGGCTTTAAACTTGTTGCTAGCGTGCCAGAATTAAACCGGGTGCACTGGTCTGAAATCCTTATATTGTGCTTAATTTTGTTATGTTTTGATCTAGATTCTCTGTTCACCCTATTTCAACAATTTCTTAATATTTTTTTGAAACAACACTTAATGGATATGTTGAAGAACCCAATAGGTCAGTTAAGATCTTTGCTAAGTTGGAAGAGTTATTCATAAATAGAATTGTGAATAACTTAATGCCCTATCACCATTGGGGATTTTGTTGTTCAGAAACAAAATCTAATGAAAATCTAGTGGAATATATCCTCAAATGGAGAAACTTATTTTTAAAGTGTGAACCTTAGTTAAAAAAATGTAAGGTTGAGATCCCACTCGAGAATGTTCATGAACTGGTTACCTTTTTAATGAAAGCTTTTATCATTAAAACCTTTAAAAAAAATTGTTGAATAATTCAACTAACTTACAAGAGGAGACTAAGAAATTGCTATTTTTAAATAAGAAAGTTGAGTAGAAACCCAATTAACTTGCAAAAATAGAGCTGAGAATGTGCCTGCTATGGATAGAGGAAATCAACCCATGATAATACATTCTAATAATGTTTAGCAAATACTGTGGCATTATCCATAGGAACATCACATATGATGAAAATGATACCAGTTGCAAAAAAATTATAAGCTTAATGAAATAAGAATCCTAAATTTATATTTTAGAAAAGGAAGAATTGAGTTTATTATTTTAAAAATGAAGCTATGAGAAAGAAGTTCAAGGAATTGTAAATAAGTCTAATTTTCAGCTTCTTGAACCTCCCAAGCTTAAATAAGAATGAAGGACAAATGAAACCAAATATTGTTCATTTCATAGATCACTTAGGCACATAAATGAGGAATTTTTCAATTTTAAGGAGTGGCTAGAAAGGAGCCATAAGGATGGGACAATTGTTATCCCTATTAAATACTGTTTTTAAAGTGGTTATATGCCATCACCAGTATAAAGTTTCATAACTATTATCCTTGGTGATGGCATATAACCACTTGATCCATACATAGAAGAAGAAGATTGGAATGTCATGTTGTCTAAGAAATCATATGAATTCAAAATTTAAGTTGATCTTTTATTGAAATTCTTAATGTAATTCAGTTACAAAAAAAATGTCTTTTGTACACGTAATTCCTTCTTTCAAAGCCTAGTCTTAGTTTACACTCTGTTAATGACTTTGTCATCAAACATATTTGAAACTTGGTTAATTGCAATATAGTTAGTGTTAGTCCTTTTTCTATTAATAACATAAGATCATTTACAAGAATTTATGCATTCAAATTATGTTCTTTAGTCTCTTTAAACTTGGTTATTATCTAAAGAATGCACCTTAACCGCTTATAGTATCCAAGATAAAATTTAAAATCATTACTTGTAGAGGTCTAGAACAAGTTGAAGGTCTTTTTTTATATGTTTTACCAAACTTATCTCTTAATAGAACAATCTTATACTTCGACGTTTAAAAAGTAGAGGATTTCAGTACAACTATATTTGAACAGACCTATCATAATTTTTTCCTCACAGAGAATGAAAAAGTTTGAACTTTACATTTTTAAATGAAATTTTATCAGCTAAGATGGAAGTTAAAATACAAATGACATTATTTGCTTTAATGTATAACATATGCCTTTACAAAATTGTCTTTTACAGGATATGTTTGTAGATGGCTAAGGCTAAACATAAGTAATTAGCTCATATAAAAAAACATGATGAGTTTATCTTAAGAAAATTATAGGACTCATTACTTCTTTCTGATAGATAATCCATTTGCCCACTTTTTCATTCTAAAAAAATTGATTCATTTGAGGTGCCTTGAATTCATTTGGATTTGAGCCTCTCTATTTACATGTCATGTTAAATTGACGTTTATTGACTTAGAATAAAACACTTTAATTTAGAAACATCATTTGAAACACTTTAGCAGGATCTCAAAATTAAGATAATATTTTTCAGAGAGATAAAAAAAGGAGAGTATAGTGGAAGTGAAAACATGTTATCAGACAGTGAAGATGATCTTATGATAGTGTTTTTGCAATCTTGCACCTCTCTAAATATATGAGTAGAAGTTAATTCACTAGAAGTTATAAAGTATCCCTGGATAAAGACCAAAATCCAATTGTAAAAGATGCTTAATCAAAAAAGAAGAATAGAACACTCATAGTTTAATTTGACTTAGAGTCAAGCTCAGAGGAAGAGTCTTGCACTGAAGGATGGCGTGTTACTTTGACGAAAAGAAAAACCTCATGGAAGATTTAAGCAAGAAAAAGATAGGAAGAGAAAAGAGGTTGACTTGATCAATCCATTGGATAAAAAATTTTACATATATCTTTTGAGATATAAGATGATAAAACACTGTCTTTCGGGATACAAATGTTTGAATCTAAATTCTTCTTGTTTAAGAAATTATCCAATTGTACTTTTCCATCTTCAAACCATTGTTTAAAGTTGAAAATTAAAATCAGCTCGTTTCCATATAATATTTTTATTGAATCTCCAAAAAGGCAGTTATCTAGGAAAACTTCAATATGAAGACACTATTAATACAACTTCTACTCAAAATATTTGAAATTTTGATTTTAATTTCAAAATTCAAAATGGAGCTTTCATAAATCCACAAAATTTTCTCAAGAAAATTATGTCAACATGGAGGTGAGCTAAAATGAATCCTTTTAAAGAGAAAATACAATTTTGGACGTTCTTTTTAATTTTTAATTTCAAGTGAAAATGAAGCCAACAAACCCATTCTGATTATCTTTGAATGTTAGAGAAACATTTACTAAAAGTTTTGAATATACGTTGGGGTTGCCTTGAATGTGAGAGTCTCTAAACTCAAAATAAAACAGGAAATATCATAATATGGAGAATAATCCCCGACTATTATGCTTAGAGATAAAACAAAAAATTCTCATTTAAGGATAGATCATTTTATGCTCAAGAATGAAAAATATATTGCAAGTTGAACTCTTAACAAAATTTATAGCTACAGAGCTAAACCTTTTTGGCTTTAGAAAAGTTGTCTCCAAATATCAGTGGCTCATGAATTTAATCCTTGAGATGCTTCTCTCTAAGAGGTTTAAATTATATTTCAAATACATCACTTGACTTGGTTTCTCTTATTCTAAGGAATTTTACTAACCTTCCAAAAATTAATCTACAACAATTATTAAGCAACATTTCAAAAGCTTGGAATGATAAAAAACACAAAGTATAAATTGGCTAAAATACAAAATTTGAAAAACATTTGTGCTTGGTTATAATATTATCAACATGAAAATAAAAGCATCACTCATGTATTTATGTGTAATTAACACGAGATCCGTTCTTCAAGATAAATCTTGAGGATTTGCATTAGATTCCAAAACAAGATGATATACAGCTTGCTTTCAGGGCTTGATGAGAGTCTAACAATCACTGAGGCTTTGAATATCTAAAGAGAACTTGAATTATCAATGTTTTAAATTTAAGATCAAAATTGAATGAAATTGAACTCAATAAGCATAAAAAATCACAAACATCAATTCCTTTCCAATTCAGCTGAAATTAATAAAAATTTAAACTCTTGAAAATGACTTTAGGTCTAAAACTTCAAATAAAAATAAAACTTATAATTGAACACTTTTGAGTATTGATTGTTATTATACAAGGTGTAATTCCCTCTTGGTGCCATATACCTAATGCAACTAGAAAANACTTGGTTATAATATTATCAACATGAAAATAAAAGCATCACTCATGTATTTATGTGTAATTAACACGAGATCTGTTCTTCAAGATAAATCTTGAGGATTTGCATTAGATTGCAAAACAAGATGATATACAGCTTGCTTTTAGGGCTTGATGAGAGTCTAGCAATCACTGAGGCTTTGAATATCTAAAGAGAACTTGAATTATCAATGTTTTAAATTTAAGATCAAAATTGAATGAAATTGAACTCAATAAGCATAAAAAATCACAAACATCAATTCCTTTCCAATTCAGCTGAAATTAATCAAAATTTAAACTCTTGAAAGTGACTTTAGGTCTAAAAACTCTTGAAAGTGACTTTAGGTCTAAAACTTCAAATAAAAATAAAACTTATAATTGAACACTTTTGAGTATTGATTGTTATTATACAAGGTGTAATTCCCTCTTGGTGCCATATACCTAATGCAACTAAAAAGATTCAAACACTCCAAATAAGTCTTTCTTCAAATTAAAACAAAACACAAAATTTAAACTTTTGGGTTTGCTTTTTATATGATAAGGTGAAATTTCTTCATGGTATATTAGGGGCTATTTAGTGTAGCTATAGCTTACTGNACACTCCAAATAAGTCTTTCTTCAAATTAAAACAAAACACAAAATTTAAACTTTTGGGTTTGCTTTTTATATCATAAGGTGTAATTTCTTCATGGTATATTAGGGGCTATTTAGTGTAGCTATAGCTTACTAATAAGCTACTAATAAGTAATTGACACAGATAAGCTATTGAGCCATAGCTGGTCCAGTAAGTTGCTTGGTTGTTTGATTTGTGCTATTGAAAAACAACTATTTTGCATCTATTTCTCGATAAATGAATNTAATTGACACAGATAAGCTATTGAGCCATAGCTGGTCCAGTAAGTTGCTTGGTTGTTTGATTTGTGCTATTGGAAAACAACTATTTTGCATCTATTTCTCGATAAATGAACAATTTGCCTCTATGTCGTAGTGTTGTTTGCAACAGAATTCTCATAACAATATTTTTAATACTTGGAAAATAAGAAACCACTTCAGAATAGTACAAAACAATGTATTTGACCCCCCAACACATCCACCACCACCCCTTAGCACAACCACCACCCACCCCAAAACAGCCACCGCACAAACCTTTAGCACATCCGCCACCCCACCCCCAGAAAATCCACCATCCACTCCCAGAACATCCACTAGTCCATCTCCAGCACATCCACCACCCACCCCCCACACATTTACTACTTAATCCCTAGCACATTCACCACCAATCCCCCAACACATCCACTACTCAACCACCAACACAACAACCACCCAACCCCCAACATATCCACCACCCCACCACCAACACATCCTCCACCTAACACCTACAACAACCAAATGAACTACTCCAAAAGACCCTCAAGAGGTTCAAAATGAAAAATTATTCTAAATTATCTAAACAGTATGAAACTATAAAGAGACCGTTTTGGACAAAAAATCTTCAGAATGTCCACAACCATGATCATATGGAATCTTAATGAAACACAACCCCTTTCCAATCATTTGACGCAATTACATAATAGACACCTTAGTGAACCATAACCACAGTCCCTACCCATATTTTATTTTTTGAAAATAAATACCCACACCGCACACACACCCACAACCACCATACACATACCCATAACACACAACACACAACACCCAACCACAACCCACATCACAAACAGTCACACGAACACCAACACCCACAACCACAAGACATAAAACACCCAAAGGTAGCTCAACACAGCAAACACACCTAAAGCCACCATGCACATACCCACAACCACAACACACAACACTCAACCATAACCCACAGCACACGCAGCCACACACACACCCTATAAGCTTTAATTTGATTTTAAATTGGGTTCCTACATGCTATAGTCCAAATTGCAGCTCAAGTTAGTGTTTGGATGGAGTGAGGGGTTGTCAGCCATAATTTGTTATGATACAATTTAAATTAAAATTAATATATATGTATATATATATATATATATATATATANTTTCTTACTCATTTCTAAAATCAAATTTTACTTCCCTAATATAACTTCATATACATGATCATTTTTTATTTTAAAATTAAATTCACTTGTAGCACAATTGAGAACAATAAAATTCAAATTTTTATAATATTTTTCATCCCCCCAAACTTAAATTTTTAACAAAACTATTTTTTAACAAAATTAAATAGTTTAACATCAGATATATATATAAGCAAGAATGAAAATTGATAAAACATGCTTACAGGAATTTTTATATCCTAAGTATACTAGTATAAAACTAAAAACAAGAGTAAAATTAATTTTTGATTAATTTTCTATCATTTTCATTTCAATTCAACATGTAGAGATTCAATAGACTTTTAAGTAGTGGGCACAAACATAAAAGCAAGCTAACACACTAACTATTATTTCACAGTCTCAACATAAAAACAAACATTCTAATAAGATAAAAGAAAGATATAGGGTAGCAGTTTCTAAATTTTAAATTTAAGATCTACGCTAGCAATATTTTCAACTTTACAAAAGACATAGAATTAAGTTAAGTTCTTAACTCTAAATCATAGTACTGAACACACAGCAGTAAATACTACCCTGGAATTTAAAATAAAGTACTAACAATCACAAACATCACAATATCAACTAAACAAAAGAGTTCAACACATCAAAAAGTCCAAATAAACACACAACTGCAAATATAGTAAGTCCTGAACACATAGTACAAAACATAATACAAAAATAAATCTCATAGTCATACTCCTCATCCTCTGAATCACTGATATTCCAAACATATGCAGGCTCATAATCGAGGTATTTTGGATATGGAGGAAATTGCACTCCTGGGTTACCCGTGATGAGGTTATCCAAAGATGAGTGAAATTTCTCTTCATAATCACTTTTTCTCCTATTATACTTATCAGTATGCTCTGCAAAAAGCTCTAAATTCTGAACTTTATCAGCGGTATAATTTGTATTGTCCATCATCCTTTGTAATAATTGATTTTGGGTCTTAGTAGACTCACCTCTAGAAGTAGAAGCACGTGCGGTAGATGGTCTAGATGTAGAAGTAGAAGCAACAGACGTCTCCATTCCATAAATCCTAGAAAATCCTCCTCTCCAGCCAAAAATAGAATGTTCAAAACATGTCTTCACATTTATTTTTGTGATAGGCTTTAGAGGCAACAATACTTCCTCATAGCTATCATATTTCACTCCAGCCTGCTCACATAAAGAAAAGATCAAGGAAGCAAATCTCAGATCTGCAGTAGTAGCGGCAGTGGCAGAACTGATACTAGTCTGACATATCAAAGCTCCAATGTTGATGAGCTTTCCTTCCTGGATACAATAATTTAACATCGCTCTCTCTCTGGTAACTTCACTAAGATGATTTGTAGGTAACAGACGGGCAGAAATAAAATAATGCCATGCCTTCGAAGGTGCACTTAACTTTGACGTGACAAAGTTGACTCTCCTCTCTTTAGTGATCTTCCAGAGTCCTCTTCCAATAATCAAATAAGAATTAATCTCATCTAACTTCATCTCATTCGGACTATAATTTGCATAAAAACATAAGGTATCCGGTGGCAGATGGTAGAATTGATTACCTCCGATGAAAAAGGTACCAACTTTCCTCGAACCATGACTCTATCATCTTCATGTTCAGGGAGGTTTGCATAGAACTCTCTAACAACAGAAATAACTGGAACAATAGAAAAACAACAGAATCATTTCCACTATCGGCGAACGATCAGATCTTCACAGATCCACTTGGATTCTTAAAACAATGTTCTTGAATAAGCTTTCATGATTGCAACGCATCACTGTACCTATCTTGAGCCTTCAAACTAACAAATTTGTTCGAATCAAAAGGGCTCTTTCCTTTACTCCTCTTCATTCTTGGTGTGATTCTACAAATTTATAAAATTCTAAAAATAACTTCAAAAATCAAGTCTAAACTACTAAACTAAACTTCCAAAAGCTTAAACTACCCTTCCTACATAATTTTTATAGATTTTTCCTCATTTTTCACCATGAATAGTGAATTTTCAAATTCTTCCAAATGTACTCAAAATAAATGGTGAAAATATAAAATTTCTGCATAGAAGTAAAGCCTTACCCTAAGAAATTTGGATCTAGCAAATTTTTCTTGATTCTACCAAGAAATCTCGACTTAATAATGTGCCCTAGCTCTCCAAAATCGCGATTTTGAGAGGTTAAGGTGATAAGAGGGTGAAAAATGGAAATGTTTGGGTTAATTTTTAACTTTTAACTGTTTGCGAACCGGTTTTTGTGAACCGACGCCTGATAAGTGGCGCTTAGGCGCCTGCCTCTCGAGTTGCATCTCGTTTAAGCGCGAGATGTGGCTCTTAGGCCCTAGTGCACGATTTTTGAGATTTTTGAGTTTAAGTAAAATGCACTATTTGTCTAAGTATAACACCCCTAAATGGTCTCATAACACTTAAATGATATTTTCATCTCATACAACTCTCCTCTCTCTCAAAATTCTCCAATATAACTATTTCAATTCGAGGTTAAAAATAACACTGATTTTCACACAAACAATTACAAGTACATGTAACACATAATTCTCGCTCCAGATAGTCTTGGACGAGAAAATTTTCTAAGGAAAAACACCTAACAAACATTCACAAACACATGAAAGTCATAAATACTAAAAACAAAGCTTAAACACAACGGCTCCTAGCAAACAAACTCTGACATCAAACTTAATTCCATTCTTCATTTGATGGGACAAACTCTGGCCTTTCATTTGTCTCTCCTGAGGAAATCAGAATATAAAGTTGATAAAACGAACGGTGGTGACGTGCTATGATACTATCTTCTTCAATCCATTTTTGTTAAGAAACATCTCCTTATCCGCTTCCTCTATATAACTAGTATGACTAAATTGCATTTTCAATTGTCATCCAATATGCTAAAGATGTGCATGAATCTCAATTACCTTAGTCTCAAGTAAAGTCATAGTAGTCTCAATTTTGTTGATCTTTTCCAATATTCCTTCAATACTAACACCTAAGAAACTGTTATACATCTCTTGTGCACTTTGACTAATGGATCTCTTCCTCGTGGTCTCTTCCTTCTTCTTGAAATTCATCTCCCTTGAAGATATTTTATCTAAATTTCTCTTTCTCATAGAATTTTAGGGCTGAAAATGATTTGGGGTGAAATTCCTTCACAGAACCCTTCTATTTATCGGCCTAAATCCCTCAAATAACTTCTAGGCACGTCTAGGAACTGCCTTGGCACGTTTTTACTAACTAATTGGCAGTTAAACCTTTTAGAATCTTAATTTCTCACATGGTTTTTAACTGCCATGCTTAAGCGCCAAATATTGGAGCTTAAGTGTTAGTGCACACTTTTGCACTAGTGAACTTAACATCCAAATTCTCATTCTAACATGTCTAGGTCACTAAATAAAGTCTTAAAATCAATGCTAACACATAGTTACTCAAAAATACTACCCCAATTTTTCTTAATCACACACAAACGACAATTAAAGCAAAACACACTGATAACTATGGGTTGCCTTCCACAAAGCACTTGGTTTAACGTCGTCAGCCCGACGTAACCAGTACTTATTCTGATTGACCCAACATCATTCCTTCATTAAATTTATGTTGATCCCCTATAAAATAAGATTTCAGTCTATGACCATTCACTTTAAATATTTTATCAGTCTTAGGATCTTTAATATCCACAGGTTCTATCCATTTAGATACATAGTCCACTGCTAACAAAATATATAAATTTTCGAAGGATAGTATAAATGGTCCCATGAAATTTAATCCTCAAACATCAAATATTTCAACTTCTAGCATACAATTGAGGGACATCTCATTTCTTCTAGAAATATTGCTTACTCGTTGACATCTATCACAAGTTTTGATATAAGTATTAACATCTCTAAAAATAGTAGGTCAATAGAATCTGGATTGCAAAATTTTGTATATTATTTTATCAATACCAAAATGTCCCCAAAAATCAGAATTATGACATTTTTGGATAATTTCATAAGTTTTTTTCTAATGGTACACATCTTCAAATAATTAGATCCTTTTTCTTGTTTATATAAAAATGGGTCATCCCAAAAATAAGTCTTAGCTTTAGAAATAAGTTTCTTCTTCTGTTGGTATGTCATTCCATAGGGTATAATATCACTAACAAGAAAGTTTACAATGTTGGCATACCATAGAACACACCACTCATTAATATTGAACAATTTTTCATATGGAAAATATTCATTAATTTCTTTTTCAAAATAGAGTGCTTTTTCTAATTCAAGCCTGGACAAATGATCAACAATTTGATTTTCAGTCCCTTTCNCCCCTTTTGATCTACTATTTCATAATCGAATTCTTGAAAAAGAAGAATCCATCTTATAAGTTTAGGTTTAACATCCTTCTTTTTCATTAAGTATTTAATAGCATAATGATCTGTATGCACTACACAATGAGTTCCAATTAAATATGATCTAAATTTATCAAAGGCATATACAATTGCTAATAACTCTTTTTTTAGTTGTTACTTGAGTTTCTATAAGAGTTTTACTAGCATAGTAAATAACTTTGAAAATTTTATCATATCTTCGTCCTAAAACAACTCCAATAACATAATCACTAGCAACACACATCAGTTCAAAAAGTTTTCCCCAATCTGGTGAAACAATAATTGGTGCAGTGATTAATTTTTCTTTAATAACTCAAAAGCTTTTAGGCACTCTTCATCAAAATTGAAAATTGTATCTTTCTCCAGTAAATGGCATAAAGGCTTAGCAATTTTTGAAAAGTCTTTAATATATCACATGTAAAATTCAATATGTCCTAAAAAAATCCTAATTTCCCTTACATTCATTGGATAAGGTAAATTAGCGATCACTTGAATTTTAGTAGGATCTACTTCCATACCTTCTTTTGATATTTTATGTCCTAATACAATTCCTCCTGCTACAATAAATTGACATTTTTTCCAATTAAGAACTAAATTTGTGTCTTCATAGTTCTTAATAACTTTAGATAAATGTTATAAACATAAGTCAAATGAAGTTCCAAACACTGAAAAATTATCCATAAATACTTCAATCCCTTTTTCAATTAAATCACAAAAAATTATCATCATACATCTTTGAAATGTAGCAGGGGCATTACATAAACCAAAAGACATTCTTCTAAAAGCAAAAGTATCATATATACTGGTAAAAGTTGTTTTCTCTTGATCCTCAGAAGTTATTTGTATTTGGTGATAACCAGTATATCCATCCAGAAAATAAAAGTATTTATGCCAAGCTAGTATCTCCAACATTTGATCTAGAAAGGGTAATGGAAAATGATCTTTCATAGTGGCAAGATTTCATTTTCTATAATCAATGCATATTCACCACTCTACAACTTGTCTAGTAGGTATTAAATCATTATGTTCATTCACAGTCATAGTTACTCCTCATTTCTTAGGAACGTAGTGAATTGGACTAACCCATGCACTGTCTGAAATAGGGTAGATAATTCTAACATCTAATCACTTTAAAATTTCTTTCTTAACAACTTCTTTCATAACAGGATTCAATCTCCTTTGAGGAACAACCCTGGGTTTGGTGTTCTCTTCCATATAAATCCTATGCATACAAATTGAAGGATTGATTCTTTTAATATCAGTTATTGTCCATCCAAAGGCTTTCTTAAAATTTTTCAGAATTTTCATCAATTTTTCTTCTTCTTCCAACATTAACTTTGAGAAAATTTTAACTGGTAAAGTAGAGGAATCTCCTAAAAAGGCATAATTTAATGATCATGAAGTAACTTCAACTCAAGTTCTGGAGGTTTTTCTATTGATGGTAAAAATGATTTATCTTTTTCTATCGTGTCCAAAATTTCAAACTTTTCTTGAACATTGTTTGAATCTTCCTTAAAAAGATCTTCATATTGATTTAATTCCTCTTCTTGCTCGTTTTCCAAATCTTTTTCTTTAGATTTTTCTTCATAAGTAGTTTTGAAATGACATTCACTCAAATTTCTTATAACATTCATTCTATAACATGCATCATCTTTACCTTTTGCAGGATATTTCATTGATCTTGAAATTTTGAAAGTAACAGTTTGATCATTGACACACATTGTTAATTCCATTTTCTGCACATCTATCATTGCTCTTCATGTGGCTAGGAAAAGTCTCCCCAAAATGATAAGTATCTCTTTATCTTCCTTCATATCTAATACAATGAAATCAACAGAAAAGATAAATTAATCTACTTTCACTAGGACATCTTCTATAACTTCTTTAGGGTATGTTATCGAACGATATGCTAACTACAGAGTTACAGTAGTAGGGGTTATTTCTCCTAATCTCAATATTTTAAATATTGATAATGACATAAGATTAATGCTTGCACCTAAATCACATAAAGCTTTCCCATAAAATCTGTCTCCCATTGCACATGGAATTGTAAAACTACCAAGATCTTTAAGCTTTTCAGGAAGATCCTTCTAAATTATAGCATTGCACTCCTCACTAAGTGCAACAGTCTCATTATCTTCAAACTTTGTTTTTCTTTTGAGAATATCCTTCATAAACTTTACATAGTTTGGCATTTGTTCTAAGGCTTTAGCAAATGGAATATTAATTGTAGGCTTCTTAAAGATTTCATAAATTTTGAAAATTGCTTATCCAACTTCTGTTGACGAAGTCTCTGAGGAAATGGAGGTGATGGTTCTTCTAAGTTAAATTTAAATGGAGAAATATGTCTTTCAAAATCTTTTGGAGTGTCCTCTTTTGATTCTTTAATTTATTCTCTCTCTACTTCAATTTCTTGTTGAATCCTACCTTCCAACTCTCTTTCATTTCTAAGTTAAACGCCCTTTACTTGCTCTTTATTCTGGTCTTTCGGATTTATTTCAATATTACTAGGAAGTGTTCATTGGGATCTATTACTTAATGAATTTGCAATTTGTCCAAGTTAATTTTCATTATTTCTAATTGTAGCTCCTTAACTTTGTAACTGATTTCTCATTTGTAACACCACATCTTTTATAGACAACTTCTTCTCATTAAATTGTGAATTACTGTTAAAACTTGGAGGATAAGTAGATATACAATTATTATTCCCTTGGTTGTTCCAGTTTCCTAATGGGTTTCCTTGATTGTTCCCCCATTGCTGATTATTACCACCTGTAATGTTAATCCAATTAAAGTTGAGATGGTTCTTCCAACCTCGGTTATAATAATTTAAATATGGGTTATTCTGGTTGTTCTTTATGGCATTCAAAGTTTCTAATGATACTTGAGAATCTACCATTTAGACTAATGAATCCTCTTCAATCATGAAAATTGTTTGAGAAAAAGTCATTCCAAATTGGTCAAACTTTCTTGAAATTGCAGCAACTTGATTTGCTAACATAGTAAATGCATCATATTCATGAATATTGGCTACTTTCTTTAGAATCACCCTCTCATAAGGCTATTGAAAATTATTAGTAGACATTTCTTCAATTAAAGCATAAGCGTCATTAAATGGTTTTGACAACAATGAACCACCACCAGCGGGATCGATAATAGATCTAAGAGATCCAACTAATCCATTATAAAAAGTTTGAATTATTAACCCATATGGTATAGCATGGTGTGGACACTTTCTTAAGAGTTCTCTAAATCGTTCCCATGCTTCATAAATAGACTCCCCTTCAAATTGATTAAAAGATGTAATATTGTTTCTAAGCTTCGCAATTTTCGATGGTGGAAAATATTTAACAATGAATTTTGTGCTAAATTATCCCAAGTTCTGATAGATCCAGGTGCTAATGAATTCAACCACATTTTAACTTTATCCCTCAGTGAGAAAGGAAATAACGCCAAATTCAACCACATCTTAGCTTTATCCCTCAATGAGAAAAGAAATAACCTAAGTCTTATGATATCTGATACACCATCATATTTAAATGTAGCACATAATTCTAGAAAATTGGCAAGATGTAAATCTGGATCTTCAGTTGGTGATCCCCCAAACTTATTATTTGATACCATCTAGATAAAAGCAGGTTTAAGCTCAAACGAATTAACCACTACAGTAGGTTTTTGAATACTACAATGAAGTTCATCTACAGTACGATTGGAATAATCTCTTCAAGCTCTAAAGTCTTGATGAATTTCACATTTTGATTATTTTGGTTTGCCATTTCTGTAATTTTTTTAGATTTTTCAAGATTTTGATTTTTTCTAATTTTCTTACTGGCTCTTTATAATTCAGACTCGTAGGGCACTAGTCCTTCAGAACTTGAACTACGCATACACTAACTAAAAATAAAATTAAAATTAAGTAAAGAAAATAAAATACATTAATTGGTAAATTTTAAATAAGACTTTCTAAAAATAGAATTTTACTTTTAAATCAATTAATTTCCGCAACAACGACGCCAAAAATTTGATCCTGAAACTTTATGTGCACAATATAACAATGCCTTTAATTATAATTTTCACTTATGTTTCCTTACTTTGCAATAGTACCAAAAACTTGATCCTGAAGAAAATAAGAATTTAACTTTTTAATTTATATATATTGGGATACTACGCAAGTATATGTATCGTTATCAAAAAATATAGAACTTTTTTTATTAAGACCTGAATATCGAACCCACAGGGAAATACACAATATGCACTATTGAACAGCAAATTTTCTATTTTAAAAAGTCAATTACTTAAACTAAAAATATTTTTGTAGCATTAAAATTCAAATCTTTTTGGTATTTTTGATATTTTAACAGAATAGTAACAATTTAAATAGATAAATTGAGTTTCTGTAAGAGAAAAGCACTAAATTTAAAAAATATATTTCTCCTTATCATGAATCAGCAATAAGTATAGGAATTCTATTGTGGAAGTATGCAAATTATGTTTTACCAAATATGAGCAATTATATTCTTTAACCTTACTAGAGATGCTATAAAGAACATTAGTTAATTTAAAGTTTGAATAGTTTTGAAGACCAGCTAGGCAAGGAAGATACCAGCTCTCAGTCTAGAGTTTCCTCGATTCCCTCCAACTGGGGGCTAACATCTCATATCAGAACCTAAAACAATAAACCAAGTTGGGGGCTTTAACTTGTCATTATCTCGTATCAAAACCTAAAATAATAAACCAAGTTGGGGGCTTTAACCTATCACTTTAAAGTATTCTAACTCTACACCCTTCAATGAATATTTTCCTATTTATTTGCACTAAATTATATGAATTACTTTCTCATTCATACAACCTCATGTGATTCTTTCCAATTATTGACTTAAACAATATCAACCCGGTTCTTACATGTTCTTACAACAAATTTTAACATCTGGATAGGCCAAATCAAGAAGCAAATGAAGTTCATGGATTTAAATCATCATAACTTCTTCCAACATTAACGATCAATACTCTCCACAACTTCCATCCAAACTTTAATTACTTATCATTTTTAGGAGAAATATAAAGAAAACTACTCAGAATCCATGGAGAAAACAAAATCACACTAAGTAGAAATCATTGTCAAACGAACAAGAAGTCTCGATTAAAACCGAAAGTAGTTCAAAACAAAAGTAAAAACTTATCTCAAATCCTCCACCAAAGTCTTGAAGTTCCTTTGAATCTCTTCTCTTTTACAACACTCAAAATAAACTAAAAACAAAAAAAGATAAAGTAAATTTTTGTGGTGTCTGAAAATCTCTCCAAAACTCTCTCTCCAAACTCCTTAGAACTCCTCTTCTTCTAACTCTTTTTCAGAACATTCAAGCATCCCTTTCAAATGTATCAACTTCCTTCTCTTATAAATCTCCAAAAGGTTTCTTGGAAACTCTTCAAAATGTGTTCACATTTGATGAATCCTCCAAAGGATGCCTCCTTTAACAAGTCTTTTAAACATATTTTCGTTCTTAGTGGTCATAATCACCCTCTTAAGCCAATAGGTGTATGTCGACGTTATTTTGGTTTGTAGGGTTGCCCGTAAGAAGCTGTCGATGGCTGGAATCGATATTCGGTCGCCCGCTTCAGAAGAACATTGAAGTATGCAATTAAACTTACCCCATATNTATATATATATATATATATATATATATATATATATATATATATTTGAAATAATACTTTAATTTAGAAAAATAATGTTTTAATTTTAAAACACAAGACCGAATCGGTCTTATATGTATAATAGTTTAGATAATTGAGCACAAAACTACAAGTGATGCACCTATTTCGAGGAATAGACTTATTACTATATAGTAAGAATTAATCAAATAAACTAAGACATTTATGACATCCACTTTGGTCTATGAAACCTTATATGTTGACCGACAAATTCCCTTACCTAATATAGAAGATTAGATAGGGTTTATATTAAGTATGGTTCCAAAGTTTCTTATAGAGGCAAGCTTCTATATTTAATTACATATTAAATGACTAAAGTCACTTAACAATACTCTTGATTCAAATCAGAGGTTTTACTTTAAAAAAATTAAAGTTTAAGCTGTTAAAGTTTGAACAAGTCAGCGCTATTTTTGGTGGGGGTAGTTGCCCGTAAGAAGCTGTCGGTCATCAGAATCGAAATCCCGTCGCCCTNAGCTGTTAAAGTTTGAACAAGTCAGCGCTATTTTTGGTGGGGGTAGTTGCCCGTAAGAAGCTGTCGGTCATCGGAATCGAAATCCCGTCGCCCTCTTCAGAAGAACGTTTTAATTTACATATTGATTTAGTTTTAGAAAAATATGAAATCAAATTGACCCCATATTTTTTATAGTTTAAATGGAAGTGCGAATTTACATATATATTTAGTTTTAGAAAAATATGAAATCAAATTGACCCCATATTTTTTATAGTTTAAATGAAAGAGCGTTGTACCTCAAATCCTGTATCTATCCCAAAGGATAAACACAAGACTTGAGGATGAGGCTCGATAAAAATATTTAGTTTTAGAAAAATATAAAATCAAACTGACCCCATATTTTTTATAATTTAAATGAAATAGCATTGTACTAAGTATGAAATCAAACTGACCCCATATTTTTCATAGTTTAAAATGAAAGAGCACTGTACCTGGGTATGAAATGAAACTGACCCCATATTTTTCATAGTTTAAATGAAAGAGCACTATACCTCAAACTGTATCTATCCCGAAGGATAAACACAAGACTTGAGGATGAGGCTCGATCAAATAAACTAAGGGATCCCGAAGGATAAACACAAGACTTGAGGATGAGGCTCGATCAAATAAACTAAGAAAAGTATGAGGTCCGTTACCGAAGGATAAACACAAGACTTGAGGATGAGGCTCGATCAAATAAACTAAGGAATATATGACGTCTGTTTGGGCTTCGAAACCTTTATATTTGCCGATAAGTCCCTCTATTTAATATAAAGAATCAAATAGGGTTTATATTAAGTTGGGCTCGGACATGCTTCCTATTAGGGCAAACCCCTATAGTTAATTACATCTTAAATGACCAAAGTCACCTAAGAAGACANGAGGATGAGGCTCGATCAAATAAACTAAGGAATATATGACGTCTGTTTGGGCTTCGAAACCTTTATATTTGCTGATAAGTTCCTCTATTTAATATAAAGAATCAAATAGGGTTTATATTAAGTTGGGGTCGGACATGCTTCCTATAAGGGCAAACTCCACATCTTAAATGACCAAAGTCACCTAAGAAGACTCTCAATAAAAATCAAGAAATATTATCTTAATGGAATTTTAAAGGGCGGGACTTTTCAATGAGATCGGACGTAGAGGTGTGAAAGGGGAGTAATCAAATTTGGAACATTTTATTGTAGAATCCAAAGAAAGAAGAACTAGGGGATGTCATGGATCTAGCAAATTTGGAACATTTTATTGTAGAATCCAAAGGAGGAAGAACTAAGGGATGTCATGGATCCAGAGGAGAACCCAAATTTGGAACATTTTATTATAGAATCCAAAGGAAGAAGAACTAGGGGATGTCATGGATCCAAAATTTGGAACATTTTATTGTAGAATCCAAAGGAGGAAGAACTAGGGGATGTCATGGATCCAGATGAGAACCCCAATAACTTCCCAAGCTATGCTAATGNAGTAATTTAAATTTGGAACATTTTATTGTAGAATCCAAATGAGGAAGAACTAGGGGATGTCATGGATTCAGATGAGAACCCCAATAACTTCCCAAGCTATGCTAATANATAGTCTGAAAGATGTGAGGATTTAGGTCGTGACAGACGACAACCTTGGAATCCTAAGACGAGTTAGGGCTTCTATTATATAGCAGGGTTATACAAAGGNATATATATATATGTTTTTGAAAAAATATGAAATCAAACTAACCCCATATTTTTTATAATTTAAATGAAAGAGCGCTGTACCTCAAACCCTATATCTATCCAAAAAGGATAAACACCAGACTTAAGGGTAAGACTCGATCAAATAAACCAAGAAATGTATGATGTCCATTTGGTCTGCAAAAACATTTTATTTGCCTACAATTTCCCCTATTTAATATGAAGAATTAAATAAGGTTTATATTAAGCTGGGTTCGGACAAGCTTCCTGTAAGGGCAAGCCCCTAAAGTTAATTACATCTTAAATGACAGAAGTCACCTAAAAAAACTCTTGATAAAAATTAGGAAATATGATTTTCAAGGAGTTTAAGAGGATAGGACTTTTCAATGATATCAGATAAAGAGGTGTGAAATGGGATTGAGTCAAATTTGGAACATTTTGTTTTTGGAATCCAAAGGAGGAAGAACTAGGGGATGTCATGGATCCAGAGGAGAACCTTGGTGAATTGCCGGTCTATCTTATGGTTTGGTTTCAGTTTTGTAGAGAAATATTTAAGTGTTTCATCCTGCCAACTTTAACTAATTAGGGCTTACCTTTGTGTGGAAAGATCACACAAATAACCTAGAAGATGTGAGGGTTTAGATAGTGACAAACGACAACCTCAGAATCCTAAGATGAATTAGGGCTTATATTGTATGATATGGTTGTACAAAGGCCTAATGATAAAGTGAGGATTTATGTTGCATAAGCAGAAAACCTCAAAATCCTATAGCTTGGTTGTTTAATTCTAAGGAAGGAAGTTGGTTTAGCTGATGTAGACGTGTTCTACTATTGAAGATGGTCATGTTGCCCACAATGCTAGCTCCAAGCTCTTTGTTGTGACAAGTTTAAGTTTTCTAGGTTGTCCAGTTATGATGTCAAGATAGGTGGCCCTATGATTGTAGTTCTTTAAATTTTATGGGAGATGTTAAAGTTGATTTGAGCGACACCGATTAGGATCCCATGGTTCCCTCATTCCGACACCACTATTTTCTATTGGATTCACTTAGTCCAAATGAATTTGCTAAACTCAACTTAATGAGTTCCATAATTTCATTTAGACTGTGGGAAGCCTCATTAGCAACCGTAGGCTACCTCCTCTGAGGGATTCCCGATCATCTGATAAGGACATCTTAATTTTATTGCAATTGTTGTTTTGTGATGTTTGTGATGTTTGTGTTAAATTTTTGAGTTGTTTTATATTTTAAATGTTGTGGCGGTGAATTTTATCTTGGTTGATTTTAGTTTTTATTTTTGTTTTGGTTTTGTGGCTATCCTAACAGTTTTAGTTTTCATGCAGAGTGACATCGTTGTTTAGCATGAAATTTTGTGTTAACATCAAAAGTGCAGTATGAAAGTACAAGAAAGATGACACTATAAACTGTAAAAGCGTACCTGACGAGTCTTCTCGTTCCGCCACCTGAAAATCAAAATGCATGTCATGACATTTTATATGAAGCAAGAAAGTAAAGTTTTGGCGGCCTACCTAACCCTAGGTCGTATCTTGGTAAGTCCCTATTAGTTTGATTAAGGATGATTTTTGTTATGCAAAACATATTAAGTTTAGTAGACCTTCGAGGTATCTAACAGGTCTGGAAAAAGAAGCAGGTCCATGCTTCCCTCTCACCGCCTAGTGAAAAGCCTCGAGCTCATTTTAACTATTTATTTTTCTTAATAAATCCATCCTAAATATACTTTTAGAGCTCAGTGAACATTGATGTTTCAATTACCGCTAAGAGTAGAATGATTATCATTTGTGATTTAATTTGTAAATTTTGTGGGTGAAAACCCATGAAGAGGCAAGTTAGCGCCATCAAAGACATTTTGCCAATTTTTTTAATTTGGGGTTGTAGTGTTCCAAAGGTGTTTAATTTTAGCTATGTTCACCATTCTAATCCTCATTTAATCATATTTGATTTAGCCTAGGTCACTACTAAGCCCTTAAGGTTTTGTTATATGTCTTAGTTGTTTTTGAAAGACATTAAAATTTTAAGTGATGATGATTCATTTTTTAAAACTTTTGAAAATCATTTGAACCTCAAATAGGGTTATTAAATTAGTGAGTTATTAACGCCCAAAACTATACCCCTAAGTCTAGGATCATTTGGTCGACTAGATTTCCAAATTCTAATATTTTTAAGGAAGTTACAAATTTATCTTTTAATTAACAAAATTGAGATTGATTCCTACCAATTAATCCCCTTGTATTTCAATCATCGAAATAAGTTAGTTAAAATCAAGGTTACCCTTTTCCCTCTTTGAATTAAGCCTAAATGTTTAATTAAGGCTAAATTTCCAAAATTACACTTTTGATTCTAAGGCTCTATCACTTCATAATTTATCAAATTTAATTCAAATGACTTTGGAATTTTCATCTTACCTTACTCATGGGTCAATTAAGACAGCAGAGGAGAAAATGTGATTTTTCAAAATTTAATCGAATTTACATATTTATTTTAATGCAAAAATAGGATTTTTCAAAGAAAATTCCATAACTTGACCAAGATAAAGCCTAATTCCATGAAATTTTTACTGGAGATAGACTTGGATTAGAGAACCATTTGGACCAAATTTCATGATTTAATGAGCTTTTTTGTGCATTATTAGAATTATTTTAAGTTTTGGAGCATTTATTAATTATAAAATATTTTAAGTGTGGAAAATTACATTTTATATTTTTGAAAAGTCTCCCTAAGTTCAGAGAACCTAGAGAAGGAAATTTTACATTTTTTTTTATTTTCTTGATTTATTAGAATTATTTTGGTGAAAATCATTTTTAGCCTTTAAAAATTATTTAAAACTTTAAAATTCAATATCTTCACTTAGAAAATGAAGAAGAATATTCCAATTGTTCTTAAGTGCTTAGGATACAATTTAAAACATTTCCATGAATTTTATTATTTTTGTGATTTTTATCATTTTTAATTATTTAAAATATTTAAGAATGGGCTTAAGATGAAGTTTTTATTTTAAACACCATTTAATTTTTAGAAAATCCCTCTGATCACAAAGAACTCCAAAAACTCATTTTTCAATTTTTTAAGTTAGATTTTGATTATTAGAAATTATTTTAGTTTCAAAAAAGCCATTTAACTTAGAAAATCAATTTGAGTTTTTAAATGAGCTCCAAATGTTTTGAAATATTTATGGGGAGTTCTCTGAACTTTGAATCTTAGTGGAGATTAAAAATCAAGTCATTTAGATGTTTGTGTTACCCAAAATTAATTTTTTTTGTTTTTAAGGTTGGTGGAAATTAAGTGCATTCTTAATGACTTAATCAATGAAATATTTTCCAAAAGGTTCTCGGTCATAGCAAACCTTCCAAAATTTTCCTAAAATTTTCTAAGCAACATGCTAATTATTATGACTAATTTATGCAAATAATAAACATAAACATGGAAAATATGGATCTTTGTCTAGAGATCTCCTCTGACATTGGAAGAATGTTCCCTAAGACAGAGGCAACAACTTGCTAAAATTTCAAGTCATGGAGAAATGTCTACATGCATGTAGAATTAAAAGACTCAAAATCATATTTAATTTATTAAAAATAAAATATGCATCAAACAAAAATTAAACCACTTCTACATTGTTATCCTCTGTTCATTGAGTACTAGGGTATTTTTATTTTATTTTTATGATTTGTCTACATCAAGATATGAATTTTTTAAGTTATGGAGCATTTTTTAAATTATTTAAATCCCTATTTATCTATTTAAACCTGCGACGTCATGTCAATCTACGGTGGCTCCGAAGCTCGATGCGGCGCGCTCCTATTTGACACCGCCATCCACCTCAGTGGTGATTAGGCCCGTGATTTGCGTAAGGAAGCGCTGTCCAGCTTAATCTCATCAATTAATGAGATAAACGCGCGATCAGACAGCTCTCCGTCATTGCCCCAATGGCCTAGCCCGAGAACCGTCCATCTTCAAGGCTTGATAACTCCTTCATTTCTCAACCAAATTGAATTAATTTTTTTTAAATGCTTGTCTAAACTAGAGGAACATATTTATACAGTTAATATGCCATGAAATTAGGCCCAAGCAAATGGAGAATCGAAATAGGCTCGGGAAGAGAGGGAGTTCAATACCTTTGCTCTAAGAAGGGAAGTTTTAATCAGAGGTGCTCAACACATTTGTTGGAGTTTAAGGTGGCTAGGGATTGAGCCTCTTACTGTGGTGAAAGCTCTAAGTATGAATTCAACCAAGCTTGATTTCAGGTGTTGGTCTAGAGCTATGTTAGGGTCTCTATAGAAAGGGGATTTGATGGGGCTTCTTCTTCTTTCACTGTGGTGAAAGTGTGGGTAAGTTTAATTTGAGTTTGGTGGATTATGGAGGTGTTTTGGGCTCTGTCCTAGTTTTAGGTAGAAGTTTGAGCTCAAAATTGAGCTTCCACAGTATGAATCAGTGGGGGAAAGTGGTTGGCTTGAGCTGAGGAGGTCTCAAAGAGTTTTTGTGAGCAATTTGGAGGGCTCTCTCTAAAAAAATTTCAACTCTCCTTCCATGGCCATGGAGGGGAGCTTTTTATAAAAATCTCTGAAGGCTTGATGTCATGGCCAATTAGGGGGTGAAAAGTGATGCTTAAGTGGAGGGCAGAGAGGCCCTAATATTTGATTTAGATGAGGTGGCCTCTAGGTTTGAAATGGGTTTGATTTCATGGGGGTGGCTGACAGTTTTGGTGTTGTCAGGCCACTAGGCTAGCCGGCCAGTCCATGGAAGGTGGTAGGTGGTCAGGTGAGCCAAGGGAATATGTCACATCAATTAAATGAGCTAAAGTTTAGTTTTGGTAAAAATATCCAAGGCTTAAGCAAACTTGGATTCAAAATCCCTTGATTTCGGGGACCTTTGGTCCATGTCTTAGCTTAGGTGGTTTTATGGGGTTTAGATTGGTCACTAGGGTCCAACCAATGACTGTGGAGTCATTAATTTGGTGACTTTGGGGTGGCTAGGCTAATTTTAGTGCATTGATCCAATGTGTGTTCAAATGACCAAAAATTGGGTTTGGGCTAGGCTAGACATGTAAATTGACCTAATTATTTGATTAATTTGATGTAGTTGATTGTAATAAACAATTTTGGTGAAGGATTGAAAGGATTTTGAGTTCAATTGGGGGGTTAATTTGAAGGTTTTTTGAAATTTGGTCAATTTTGGCATGTTGAGCTAGAATTGGGTCTACACTGGGCTACAATTAGAATTTGGCTAAATTAAATGGTCCAAATGATCAAGGGAGATGTTATAAAGATTTTTCATGGAGGAATGGAATGGAAATTTTGGGGCTAAGGCAATCAATTCGGTGACATTTGAAGGCATAACCAATTCTGGGCAAAATTTGGGGCTTTTGGCCTAGGTTAAGATGAAATGAAATTTAGGCTTTACAAAGGCCAATTGAAGGTCAATTTTGATGTTTAGGAATGTTATAAAGAGTTTAGGGTCCAAATTGAGACCAATGGAGTAGGCCATGGGGTTCAATTTGGTGGAACCAAGTCATAGGGACAAAATTAGGGGTTTTGATTTAGATCAAAATTGGGCTCAAATCATGGCCTAATTGAGCTTGGATTTGGTTAATATTGGTCAAATGAAAGGTGAATTTGGGTTTAGGATTGAAATTGGGGGATATTGAGACCAATTTTATGGCCATTTGAAGTGGATTTGGGAAAATAGGGCCTTTAAAGGCAATTTGAGGGTTTTGGTCAAAGATGGTCAAATTAGACAAATTGGGTTATGTGGTAGTTGAGAAAAGTGAAATTGGGAATATTTGGAGTATTTTGAGATTTTTTGAAGTTTTGGGTTAAGGAGGGGTATTTTGGTAATTTGACATTTTTTTGGTGATTTTGGGTAATTTGGATGTTTTTCAAAAGGTTTGAAATGATTTTTAAACAAATTTGGGTATTTTGGGTAAATTTGGGAATTTTGGCCAAATTTAGGGTTTCAAGGGTACTTAGGTAATTATGGGGAGTTTAGGGGCAAAAGGCTAAGTTGAGTATTTTGGTAGAGTTGGGGTGTCAACCACCATAAATAAGCTATGGACTAATGAAAATCCCATTTGGGTCCTTAATGTAGTGGTCTTACCTAAAACCCTAGCTTAGGGCCATTGGGTTTAGGCGACCATCTACATGAGTATCCCAAAGGATCAAGGGATCAAGGTTAATGAATTTTGGGTTTGTATTTGTGAGTGGTTGTGAGTGAGGTGATTGCTGGTGAGTGCCTTAGTTTTAGATTAACACCAAGGGTCAACCTTAAGGTCCAACAGTCCTATGGGAACTCTCCTTGAGCTCCCTCATAATGGCCCCACCTACTAAGTGCTAGAGGTCAGACCAATATGTAGAGCTTCTAGTTGATTACAGAGGAGTTTAAAATTTCTAATGGTGAGGGTTCCTTTTCTAGTTTTCTAGGAATAGTCAATAGAAAGTTCTATGGCTAGACCTTAGGCTACAAAAGAGGAAAACTAAACCTCAAACAAAAGTAAGGTCAGCAATACCATGGATGTCAACCAACAGATTGGGATACACGTCATNATATATATATATATATATAAACAAAACATCATGACCCAAACAGCCAGACAGGGAATAGTAGATAGATGACAGCTGATAAGAAGAGAGCTGGAGCCTCAAAATGAAGAGCTCAAGATTTCAGTTCTAAATTCTAAGATAAGGAATTTGAAGTTAGTCCCCTTGTGTTAACAGATGTTGAGGGAGAGGGAGGGTAGTTGAAACCACTGCATGGCTCAAGTTAGAGCCCTCCAAAGTCAAGAAGTTGGCTGGCCTGTTGGCTTCCCTGTAGTTAAAATTGATTTGAAACTTGATCTCAGTGATAATCTTTTTTATTCTGTAAATCCACTGATTTATGTGCCAAGGGGGGGAAGGGGTGGCAGTTACTAGCTNTTTAATTATTTAAATACTTAAAATAGGCCAAAAATTAAGTTTTTATTTAAAATATTATTTTATTTTTATAAATTATCCCTGATCACAGAGAGCTCAAAAAAACTAAGTTTCATAATTTTTTTAGTTATATTTTGATTTTTAAAAAATCATTTAAATGTTAAGAAAACTAAGTTTCATAATTTTTTGAGTTATATTTTGATTTTTAAAAAATCATTCAAGTGTTAAGAGTGGATATTTATCTTTAAAAATCAACTTAAGTTATCAAATGAACTCAAAATATTTTGAACTTTTTATAGTGAGTTCTCTAGATCATAAATTTATCTTTAAAAATCAATTTAAGTTATTAAATGAACTCAAAATATTTTGAAACTTTGATGACTATCTTTAAAAATCAAGTTAAGTTGTCAAATGAACTCAAAATAATTTGAAATTTTTATGATGAGTTCTCTGGTTATTAAATGAACTCAAAATATTTTGAAACTTTTATGATGAGTTCTATGGATCATAAATCACAATGAAGATAAAAAATCAAGTNATAAAATATTCCTGATCACAGAGAACTCAAAAAACTAAGTTTCATAATTTTTTGAGTTATATTTTTATTTTTGATCATAATAAAGATAAAAAAACAAGTCATTTAAATATTTATATTTTTCAAAATTAATTATCTTAATGATTTATTATTTAAAAAATTTAAGAATGTTTTAAATGACTTGACCCATGAAATTATTTCCAAAGGTTTCTCTGGTTATGGTAGACCTTCGAAAATTTTCTTAGGATTTTATAATCAATATGCTAATTTCTATGATTATTTCAAGGAAATAATGCGAAATAACTTGAAAAATATGGATCTCTATATAGGAACCTCCTTTGACTTTAGAAAAATCAGATAATATTTCCCCTTATAGAGGCTACAATATATCAAAATTTTNTAATTTCTATGATTATTTCAAGGAAATAATGTGAAATAACTTGAAAAACATGGATCTCTATATAGGAACCTCTTCTGACTTTGAAAAAATCAGAGAATGTTTCTCTTGACAGAGACTACAACATGTCACAATTTCAAGCCAAGGTGATGTGTCAATATGCATGGACAATCAAATGATTCAAAATAGTGTTTAATTAATTAAAAATATTTTATGCATCAAATGTACTTAAAAAATATTCCATATTATTCTCCCTGTTCACTGAGCAAGAGAGTATTTTTATTTATTTTTGTGATTTTTCTACACAAAGTTATGAATTTTCTAAGTTAAGGGTATTTAAATAAATATAAAAAGTTTTTGTGATTTTTCTACACAAAGTTATGGATTTTCTAAGTTAAGGGTATTTAAATAAATAGGAAAAAGCACTATTTATCTATTTAAACAGCGCTGGACTTGAAATTTGTTCCACATTGTTCTCCTTTGTTCACTGAGCAAGTGGGTATTTTTTTTTGTGATTTTTCTACGAGTTATGTATTTTCTAAGTTAAGGGTATTTAAATAAATAGAAAAAGGCCCTATTTATCTATTCAAACAGCGCGTGCTGACTGGATCCTAGGCAGCTCCGAAGGCGTTGTCGGCACTATTTTTGGTGTGGGGTTTGCCCGTAAGAAGCTGTCGGTCATCGGAATTGAAATCCCGTTGCNTTTGGTTTGGGGTTTGCCCGTAAGAAGCTGTCAGTCATCGGAATTGAAATTCCGTTGCCCGCTTCGGAAGGACATTTTAAAAAATTTTAATTTTGAAAAAAGATGAAGTCAAACTGATNGGGGCAAGCTAGTGTAATTTGAACACTTAGCCAAATTTTTAATCCTAATTGGGCTTAGGGGTGTTTCAAGGAAGTTTGATTTAGTTATATTTATTTCTCTAATCTTTGTTTAATCAATTTTTTATTTAGCCTAAGCCACCACTAAGCCCTTAAGGCCTAGGTGAGTGTCTTAATTAGTGGGTTAAGCTTTAAGTGGTCATGATTCATGAATTGAATTTTATTTGAAAATCAACATATGGGTATTAAATTGATTAATTATTGACTTCAAAAGTCATACCCCTAACTCTAGGATCATTTAATTTCAATAAACTTTCAAATTTTAATAATTTAGAAATTTATTAATCTTAATTAAGAAAGTGCAATTGGTTTCTACCAATTAACCCCTTTGTATTTCAAGCATCAAGTGAATTGATTAATATTAGAGGTTACCCATTCCCCTCCTTGAATTAAGCCTAAATATTAATTAAGGCAAGATTTCCAAAATTACACATTTGCCCCTAAGGCTCTAACATTTCATAATTTGTCAAATTAAATTCAAATGAATTTGAAATTTTTATCCTACCTCATTCATGGGTTAATT
>JXCR01064114.1:10787-22735 GCA_002079205.1 Phalaenopsis hybrid cultivar | reverse complement strand
AGCAAGAGGATTAATCCCTAGCCTCCTTGGACCCCAACAAACATGCCAAGACCCTCTGATTGAAGCTTTACCTCTCAGACCAAAAGTATAAAACTTCTCCTTCCCCCAAGCCTATTTTGACTCTCCATTTGATTAAGCTTAATTTAATTGCATGATTATCGTATGAATATGTTTGTGTCACTTATACGAGTCGNAACAAACATGCCAAGACCCTCTGATTGAAGCTTTACCTCTCAGACCAAAAGTATAAAACTTCTCCTTCCCCCGAGCCTATTTTGACTCTCCATTTGATTAAGCTTAATTTAATTGCATGATTACCGTATGAATATGTTTGTGTCACTTATACGAGTCAATAGGATCAAACCTGAAGTGATTTGCCTGAGTTTAGGATGAGATCTTAGGGTTTTAGTGTGGACGCACATGGGATCACTTTATCAGGGACAATGACGGGGAGCCATCTGATCGCACGTGTATCGAATGGACGGAGGAGATCAAGAAGGACAGCGCTTCAGAACATAAACCGCGAGCCAAGTCAGCGCTGAGGTGGATGACAACGTCAAATGGGAGTACGCCACGTGGAGTTCGGAGCTACCTAGGATCTATGTGGCGTTGCGCCGTTTAAATAGATAAATAGGGATTTTTACTATTTCTTTAAATACCCCTAACTTCAAAAATTCATATCTTGGTGAAGAAAAATCACAAAAATAAAATAAAAAGACTCTATTGCTCAGTGAACAGAGGAAAATAATATCGAAATAATTTGAAGTCCATTTGATGAATATTTTATTTTTAATTTATCAAATACTGATTTGAATGTTTTGGTTCTCCATGCATATTGGCACTTCACCATGGCTTGAAATTTTAACATGTTTAATCCTCTGATTTTTGCAAAGTCATAGAAAGTCTCTAGACAGAAATCTATATTTTTCAAGTTTATGCTCATTATTTGCTTAAATTAATCATGGAAATTAGCATGTTGATTAGAAAAATCTAAGAAAAATTTTGAAGGGTTATGCTGACCACGGAACTTTTAGGAAAAATTTTCATGAGTCAAGTCATTTAAAATGCACACAATTTTTNATCTATATTTTTCAAGTTTATGCACATTATTTGCTTAAATTAATCATGGAAATTAGCATGTTGATTAGAAAAATCCAAGAAAAATTTTGAAGGGTTATGATGACCAGGGAACCTTTAGGAAAAATTTTCATGAGTCAAGTCATTTAAAATGCACACAATTTTCACAAACTCTAAATAACTAAGATAATTAATTTTAGAAAATATAAACATCAAAATGGCTTGATTTTTTATCTCTACTATTTTCTAAGATCTAGAGAACTCATAAAAATTTCAAAGCATTTTGAGTACATTTGATTGTCTAAATAGATTTTTCAAGTTAAATATCTTTTTTGGCACTTCAATGATTTTTTTTAAAGATCAAAATATAACTAAAAAAATTTAAAAAACTTATTTTTTGAGTTCTCTGTGATCAGGGGTATTTTATAAAAATAAAATGATATTTAAAATAAAAACTTCATTTTAGCCTTTTTTAAATATTTAAAATAATTAAAAATTCATAAGAATTACAAAAATAATAAAACTTTAAAAATGTTATAAATTGCTTACTAATCACTTACGAATAATTAGAATATTTTTTCTAATTTTCTGAATAAAGAAACTGAATTTCAAAGTTTTAAAATAGTTTTTAAAGGCTAAAAATGGAGTTTTCACTAAAATAATTCCAATAAATCAAATAAAATTCAAAAAAATATAAAATCTTCTTATCTGAGTTTTCTGAACTCAGGGAAACTTTTCAAAAATACAAAACTTAACTTTCTCCATCTAAAATATTTTATATTTAATAAATACCCCAGAATTTCTAATAATTCTTAAAATTCAAAAAAAAATCAAAAAATCATGCAATTCTGTCCATAGGATTCTTTGATCTAAGCCTGCCTCCAGTAAAAATTCAAGGAATTAGGATTTACCTTGGTCAAGTTAGGAATTTTCTTTGAAAAATCTTATTTTTACATAAAAATAATTATATAAAATAAATCAACTTCTGAAAGATCACATTTTCTCCTCTAATGTCTTAATTGACCCATGAAAGAGGTAGGATAAAAATTTCAAATTCATTTGAATTAAATTTGACAAATTATGAAGTGTTAGAGCCTTAAGGGCAAATGTGTAATTTTGGAAATTTAGCCTTAATTAACATTTAGGCTTAATTCAAGAAGGAAACTGGGTAACCTATGATCTTAATCAATTTATTTTATGTTTAAAACAANCTTAAGGGCAAATGTGTAATTTTGGAAATTTAGCCTTAATTAACATTTAGGCTTAATTCAAGAAGGAAACTGTAACCTATGATCTTAATCAATTTATTTTATGTTTAAAACAGAAGAGGTTAATTGGAAGAAACCAACCTCACTTTCCTAATTATNAAATGAACTTACTAAACTCAACTTAATGAGTTCCATAATTTCATTTAGACTATTGGAAGCCTCATTAGCAACTGTAGGTTACCTCCTCTGAGGGATTCCCGATCATCCGTTAGAGATGTGTTAATTTAGTTGGAGTTGTAGTTTTATGTGATCTTTGTAATTAAATTTTGAGTTGTTTTATATTTTGAATGGTGTGGGGGTGAATTTTATCTTGGTTGATTTTAGTTTTGGTTTTGGTTTTGGTTTTGTGGCTATCAAAATAGTTTCAGTTTTCATGCAGGGTGGTGTCGTTGTTTAGCATGCAAATTTGCAGGTATAAAAGTATAGTATGAAAGTACAAGAAAGATAACGCTGAAAACTGTTAAAGTGTACCTGGCGAGTCTTCTTATTCCACCACCCGAAACTCAAAAGGCATGTTAAGACAGTTTATATGAGATAAAGAAGTAAAATTTTGGTTGTTTTCCTAACCCTATGTCATATCTTGGTGGGTCCTTAGGATTTTAATTAAGGATGATTTTTTAAGCAAAACATATTAAGTTTAGTAGATCTTCAAGATATCCAACGGATTTAGAGAAAGAAGCAGGTCCGTGCTACTCTCTCGCTGCCTGGTGGAAAATCCCGAGTTCTTTTAAACTTATTATGTTGCTTCATAATCATCTTGTAAATACCTTTAATGCTCAATGAGCACTGATGTCTTAATTATCCCTAAGAATATGGTAATTATCACTTGTGATTCAATTTAAGAATTATGTGGTCGAAGACCCTTAAAGAGGCAAATTAGTGTTGTTGGAACACTTAGCCAAATTTTAACCCTAATCAGGCTTGTAGTGTTTGAGAGATGTTTTAATTTTGAATGATATTTACTTTTTTAATCCTCGTTTAAATGAAACTTGATTTAGCCTAAGTCACTACTAAGCCCTTAAGACCAAGGTGAGTGTTTTAATTACATTTGAAAAGGTTAGGCTTTAGGTGGTCATGATTCATGATTTGAATTTTATTTGAAAATCAAAATAGGGGTATTAAATTGATTAATTATTGACTTCAAAAATCATGCCCCTAAGCCCTAGGTTCATTCTATTTTAATAAACTTCCAAATTTTATTAATTTAGAAATCTATTAACTTATCTTTATAATTAGGAAAGTGAGGTTGGTTTCTTCCAATTAACCTCTTCTGTTTTAAACATAAAATAAATTGATTAAGATCATAGGTTACAGTTTCCTTCTTGAATTAAGCCTAAATGTTAATTAAGGCTAAATTTCCAAAATTACACATTTGCCCTTAAGGCTCTAACACTTCATAATTTGTCAAATTTAATTCAAATGAATTTGAAATTTTTATCCTACCTCTTTCATGGGTCAATTAAGACATTAGAGGAGAAAATGTGATCTTTCAGAAGTTGATTTATTTTATATAATTATTTTTATGTAAAAATAAGATTTTTCAAAGAAAATTCCTAACTTGACCAAGGTAAATCCTAATTCCTTGAATTTTTACTGGAGGCAGGCTTAGATCAAAGAATCCTATGGACAAAATTGCATGATTTTTTGAATTTTTTCTGAATTTTAAGAATTATTAGAAATTCTGGGGTATTTATTAAATATAAAATATTTTAGATGGGGAAAGTTAAGTTTTGTATTTTTGAAAAGTTTCCCTGAGTTCAGAGAACTCAGATAAGAAGATTTTGTATTTTTTTGAATTTTATTTGACTTATTGGAATTATTTTAGTGAAAACTCATTTTTAGCCTTTAAAAATTATTTTAAAACTTTGAAATTCAGTTTCTTTATTTAGAAAATTAGAAAAAATATTCTAATTGTTCCTACGTGATTAGTAAGCAATTTAGAACATTTTTAAAGTTTTATTATTTTTTTAATTTTTATGAATTTTTAATTATTTTAAATATTTAAAAAAGGCTAAAATGAAGTTTTTATTTTAAATATCATTTTATTTTTATAAAATACCCCTGATCACAGAGAACTCAAAAAATAAGTTTTTTAATTTTTTTTTGTTATATTTTGATCTTTAAAAAAAATCATTGAAGTGCCAAAAAAGATATTTAACTTGAAAAATCTATTTAGACAATCAAATGTACTCAAAATGCTTTGAAATTTTTATGAGTTCTCTAGATCTTAGAAAATAGTAGAGATAAAAAATCAAGCCATTTTGATGTTTATATTTTCTAAAATTAATTATCTTAGTTATTTAGAGTTTGTAAAAATTGTGTGCATTTTAAATGACTTGACTCATGAAAATTTTTCCTAAAAGTTCCGTGGTCAGCATAACCCTTCAAAATTTTTCTTAGATTTTTCTAATCAACATGCTAATTTCCATGATTAATTTAAGCAAATAATGAGCATAAACTTGAAAAATATAGATTTCTGTCTAGAGACTTTCTATGACTTTGCAAAAATCAGAGGATTAAACATGTTAAAATTTCAAGCCATGGTGAAGTGCCAATATGCATGGAGAACCAAAACATTCAAATCAGTATTTGATAAATTAAAAATAAAATATTCATCAAATGGACTTCAAATTATTTCGATATTATTTTCCTCTGTTCACTGAGCAATAGAGTCTTTTTATTTTATTTTTGTGATTTTTCTTCACCAAGATATGAATTTTTGAAGTTAGGGGTATTTAAAGAAATAGTAAAAATCCCTATTTATCTATTTAAACGGCGCAACGCCACATAGATCCTAGGTAGCTCCGAACTCCACGTGGCGTACTCCCATTTGACGTTGTCATCCACCTCAGCGCTGACTTGGCTCGCGGTTTATGTTCTGAAGCGCTGTCCTTCTTGATCTCCTCCGTCCATTCGATACACGTGCGATCAGATGGCTCCCCGTCATTGTCCCTGATAGAGTGATCCCATGTGCGTCCACACTAAAACCCTAAGATCTCATCCTAAACTCAGGCAAATCACTTCAGGTTTGATCCTATCGACTCGTATAAGTGACACAAACATATTCATACGATAATCATGCAATTAAATTAAGCTTAATCAAATGGAGAGTCAAAATAGGCTTGGGGGAAGGAGAAGTTTTATACTTTTGGTCTGAGAGGTAAAGCTTCAATCAGAGGGTCTTGGCATGTTTGTTGGGGTCCAAGGAGGCTAGGGATTAATCCTCTTGCTTTGGTGTAAGGCCTAGGTATGAATTTGACCAAGCTCAGTTTCATGTGTTGGTCTAAAGCTATGGTGGAGGCTATTTCAGAAGGTAATTTGACGGGGCTTTGTGTTCTCTTGCTATTATGAAGGTGTGGGCACAAGCAATTGAGGTTTGGTGGACTTTTCAGAGATGTCCTATTTCTGCACTAATTTTTAAGCTCAAAATTAGGGTTACATAGGGGGAATCAAGGCAGTGGAGTGATTGGAATGGGCTGTGGAGGTCTCAACGAAGCTATGTGAGTGATTTGGGAAGATCTCTCTGAGAAAATTTTTTAGCACACCTCCCATCGCCATGGAGGTGAGTTTTTATAAAAATGGCCATGGGGTGGCTCTCAGGGCACATGTTTGGGTGCATTGTGGTGCTTAGGTGGACGGCAGATGAGCTCTACAGTTTGATTTGGATGAGCTGGCCTCTAGATTTGATTTGGGTGAAGCTCCATGGGGGTGGCTCTCGGTTTGGCCATTTTCCGGCCACTAGGCTGGTCGGCCAGCCAGGGGGAGGTAGCTAGGAGCTCAGGGAACCCATGGGAATATTTGACAACAATTTAATGGATTGATGTTTAATTTTGGCAAAAAAATCCTAAGCTTTAGCAAAAATGGATTGAAATCCCTTAATTTAGGGGACCTTTGGTCCATGGCTTAGTTTAGGTGGTTATATGGGTTTTAGCTCAGTCTAGGGTTTAACCAATGGTTGTGGTGGAGTTAATTTGGTGACTTTGGTGTAGTTAGGCTATCTTTAATGCATAGGTTCAATATGGGTTCAAGTGATCAAAGTTTGGGATTGGGCTAGGTTAGCCATGTCAAATGACCCAATTAATTGATCAACATTTTGTAGCTGATCGTTATAAAGATTTTTGGTGAAGGGTTGAAGTGATTTTGAATTCAATTGGTAGGTCAATTTGAAAGATTTTTGAAATTTGGCAAATTTGGGCATGTTGGGCTAGTCATGGGTCTAGGTTGGGCAAACCTTGGGCTAAGTCCAAATTTAATGGTCCACATGATCAAGAGAGGTGTTGTGAAGATCTTTCATAAAGGGATGAAGTGGAAATTTTTGGGTTAAGACCCTCAATTTGGTGATATTTTAAGACATGGTCAATTTGGGGCAAATTTGGGGTTTTTGGACTTAGGTTGAAATCAAATGAAATTGAAGGTCAAATTTGATGTGTAGGAATGTTATGACGATTTTTCAACACAAATTGTGGCCAATTGAGGTGGCTATGGGTTCAATTTGGTGGAACCAAGTCATGGGACCAAAATTGGATTTTTGATCTAAATCAAAATTAGGTTCAAATCATGGATCAATTGGGCTTGGATTTGGTCTTCATTGGTCATATGAAGAGTGAGTTTGAGTTTAGAATTTGAAATTGGGGAAATTGAGACCAATTGGATAGACATTTGAGGTGATTTTGATAAAATATGGGTCTTTAAAGGGCAATTTGGGGTTTTTGATCAAGGATGGTTATATTGGCCAAATTGAGTCATGTGATAGTTGAGGAAAATGAAATTGGCAATATTTGGGAGGTTTTGGGAGTTTATAAATTTTTGGAATTTTGGGCCAATGTGGGGCATTTTGGTAAATTGGCCAATTTGGGTGTTTTCAAGTTCTTCGAAATAATTTTTGAACAAGTTTGGGTATTTTTGCTAGATTTCGAGATTTTGGCCAAATTTGGGGTTCCAAGGGTATCTGAGTAATTTGGGGGAATTTAGGGGTAATAGGGTAGGTTGGGTATCTTGATAGAGTTGGATTGCTAACCACCATAAATAAGCCATGGATCAATGGAAACCCCATTTTGGGTCCTCTATGTAGTGGTCTTAGCTAAACCCTAACCTAAGGCTAATGGGTTTAGGGAACCACCTACAAGAGTCTCCTAAAAGTATAAAGGGACCAAAGCGTAGAAGTTCTGGGTTTAGGTTAATGAGTGATTGTGAGTACAAGTGATTGCAAGTAAGTGCCTTAGCCTTAGACAAACACCCAGAGTCAACCTTAAGGTCCAACAATCCTAAGGGTGACTCATCTTGAGTTCCCCCATAGCGATCCCACCTACTAAGTGTTAGAGGTTACGACCAATATGTGGAACTTCAAGTTGAGTAGAGAAGAGTTTGAAATTTCTAATGGTGAGGGTTCCTTGTCTAGTTTTCTAAGAATAGTCAATAGGAAAGTCTTATGGCTAGAGCTTAGGCTACTAAAGAGGAAAAACTGAACCTCAACCAAAAATGAGATCAACAGAACATTCGAANAAGATCCCAAAGTTCTTTAAATTTTATTATGGGCATATTAAAGTTGATTACAGCGACATCGGTCAAGATCTCACGGTTCCGTCGTCCCGACACCACTATCATTTAGACCGTGGGAAGCCTCGTTAGCAACCGTAGGTTACCTCCTCCGAGGGGTTCCTGATCTTCCTCTATCGGAATCACTTAGTCCAAATGAATCTATTAGAATCACTTAGTCCAAATGAATTTACTAAACTCAACTTAATGAGTTCCATAATTTCATTTAGGGAAGCCTCGTTAGCAACCGTAGGGTTACCTCCTCCGAGGGCTCCCGATCTTCCAATAGGGGAAGCCTCGTTAGCAACCGTAGGTTACCTCCTCCGAGGGTTTCCCGATCTTCCGATAGAGAGGGAAGCCTTGTTAGCAACCGTAGGTTACCTCCTCCAAGGCGTTCCCGATTTTCCAATAGAGGCATATTACTTTAGTTGGAGCCTCGTTAGCAACCGTAGGTTACCTCCTCCGAGGGGTTCCCGATTTTCCAATAGAGACGTATTAATTTAGTTAAAGTTGTATTTTTTTTGGTGATGTTTGTGATTAAATTTTGAGTTGTCTTATATTTTGAATGTTAGAGGTATTTTTGTTTGAAATTTTTGTTTTTAGTTTTGATTTTGGTTTTGTTTTGTTTTTTTTTTAACATGCAAGTGTTTTTTTATGCAGTAAGTATGTCACAAGCATAAAAGAAAAGCAGTAGAAAAGTATAAGAAAGACTGTAAAACGCTGTAAACTGTAAAAGTTACCTGACGAGTCTTCTCGTTCCATCACCTGAAACTCAAAATGCATGTTAGAGCATTTATGTAAATAGAGCTGGAAAAGTAAAGTTTTGGAAACCTTCCTAATTATATATTGCATATTGGGGGTCCTTAAATCTTTAAGGATAATATTATTAAGTAAAACATATTAAATTTAAAAGATCCCTAAGGTATTCATNCTTATTCGGCATCCTGAATATCCTGATGCTCAGTGAATATTGATGTATTGATTATTCCCAAGAATAAGGTAATTATANTTTCTTCACCAAGATATGAATTTTTGAAGTTAGGGGTATTTAAAGAAATAGTAAAAATCCCTATTTATCTATTTAAACGGCGCAACGCCACATAGATCCTAGGTAGCTCCGAACTCCACGTGGCGTACTCCCATTTGACGTTGTCATCCACCTCAGCGCTGACTTGGCTCGCGGTTTATGTTCTGAAGCGCTGTCCTTCTTGATCTCCTCCGTCCATTCGATACACGTGCGATCAGATGGCTCCCCGTCATTGTCCCTGATAGAGTGATCCCATGTGCGTCCACACTAAAACCCTAAGATCTCATCCTAAACTCAGGCAAATCACTTCAGGTTTGATCCTATCGACTCGTATAAGTGACACAAACATATTCATACGATAATCATGCAATTAAATTAAGCTTAATCAAATGGAGAGTCAAAATAGGCTTGGGGGAAGGAGAAGTTTTATACTTTTGGTCTGAGAGGTAAAGCTTCAATCAGAGGGTCTTGGCATGTTTGTTGGGGTCCAAGGAGGCTAGGGATTAATCCTCTTGCTTTGGTGTAAGGCCTAGGTATGAATTTGACCAAGCTCAGTTTCATGTGTTGGTCTAAAGCTATGGTGGAGGCTATTTCAGAAGGTAATTTGACGGGGCTTTGTGTTCTCTTGCTATTATGAAGGTGTGGGCACAAGCAATTGAGGTTTGGTGGACTTTTCAGAGATGTCCTATTTCTGCACTAATTTTTAAGCTCAAAATTAGGGTTACATAGGGGGAATCAAGGCAGTGGAGTGATTGGAATGGGCTGTGGAGGTCTCAACGAAGCTATGTGAGTGATTTGGGAAGATCTCTCTGAGAAAATTTTTTAGCACACCTCCCATCGCCATGGAGGTGAGTTTTTATAAAAATGGCCATGGGGTGGCTCTCAGGGCACATGTTTGGGTGCATTGTGGTGCTTAGGTGGACGGCAGATGAGCTCTACAGTTTGATTTGGATGAGCTGGCCTCTAGATTTGATTTGGGTGAAGCTCCATGGGGGTGGCTCTCGGTTTGGCCATTTTCCGGCCACTAGGCTGGTCGGCCAGCCAGGGGGAGGTAGCTAGGAGCTCAGGGAACCCATGGGAATATTTGACAACAATTTAATGGATTGATGTTTAATTTTGGCAAAAAAATCCTAAGCTTTAGCAAAAATGGATTGAAATCCCTTAATTTAGGGGACCTTTGGTCCATGGCTTAGTTTAGGTGGTTATATGGGTTTTAGCTCAGTCTAGGGTTTAACCAATGGTTGTGGTGGAGTTAATTTGGTGACTTTGGTGTAGTTAGGCTATCTTTAATGCATAGGTTCAATATGGGTTCAAGTGATCAAAGTTTGGGATTGGGCTAGGTTAGCCATGTCAAATGACCCAATTAATTGATCAACATTTTGTAGCTGATCGTTATAAAGATTTTTGGTGAAGGGTTGAAGTGATTTTGAATTCAATTGGTAGGTCAATTTGAAAGATTTTTGAAATTTGGCAAATTTGGGCATGTTGGGCTAGTCATGGGTCTAGGTTGGGCAAACCTTGGGCTAAGTCCAAATTTAATGGTCCACATGATCAAGAGAGNTTATAAGGATTTTTGGTGAAGGGTTGAAGTGATTTTGAATTCAATTGGTAGGTCAATTTGAAAGATTTTTGACATTTGGCAAATTTGGGCATGTTGGGCTAGTCATGGGTCTAGGTTGGGCTAACCTTGGGCTAAGTCCAAATTTAATGGTCCACACGATCAAGAGATGTGTTGTGAAGATCTTTCATAAAGGGATGAAGTGGAAATTTTTGGGTTAAGACCCTCAATTTGGTGATATTTTAAGACATGGTCAATTTGGGGCAAATTTGGGGTTTTTGGACTTAGGTTGAAATCAAATGAAATTGAAGGTCAAATTTGATGTGTAGGAATGTTATGACGATTTTTCAACACAAATTGTGGCCAATTGAGGTGGCTATGGGTTCAATTTGGTGGAACCAAGTCATGGGACCAAAATTGGANCAAATGAAATTGAAGGTCAAATTTGATGTGTAGGAATGTTATGATGATTTTTCAACACAAATTGTGGCCAATGGAGGTGGCTATGGGTTCAATTTGGTGGAACCAAGTTATGGGACCAAAATTGGATTTTTGATCTAAATCAAAATTAGGTTCAAATCATGGATCAATTTGGCTTGGATTTGGTCTTCATTGGTCATATGAAGAGTGAGTTTGAGTTTAGAATTTGAAATTGGGGAAATTGAGACCAATTGGATAGACATTTGAGGTGATTTTGATAAAATATGGGTCTTTAAAGGGCAATTTGGGGTTTTTGATCAAGGATGGTTATATTGGCCAAATTGAGTCATGTGATAGTTGAGGAAAATGAAATTGGCAATATTTGGGAGGTTTTGGGAATTTATAAATTTTTGTAATTTTGGGCCAATGTGGGGCATTTTGGTAAATTGGCCAATTTGGGTGTTTTCAAGGTCTTTGAAATAATTTTTGAACAAGTTTGGGTATTTTGGCTAGATTTCAAGATTTTGGCCAAATTTGGGGTTCCAAGGGTATCTANGTTATATTGGCCAAATTGAGTCATGTGATAGTTGAGGAAAATGAAATTGGCAATATTTGGGAGGTTTTGGGAGTTTATAAATTTTTGGAATTTTGGGCCAATGTGGGGCATTTTGGTAAATTGGCCAATTTGGGTGTTTTCAAGTTCTTCGAAATAATTTTTGAACAAGTTTGGGTATTTTTGCTAGATTTCGAGATTTTGGCCAAATTTGGGGTTCCAAGGGTATCTGAGTAATTTGGGGGAATTTAGGGGTAATAGGGTAGGTTGGGTATCTTGATAGAGTTGGATTGCTAACCACCATAAATAAGCCATGGATCAATGGAAACCCCATTTTGGGTCCTCTATGTAGTGGTCTTAGCTAAACCCTAACCTAAGGCTAATGGGTTTAGGGAACCACCTACAAGAGTCTCCTAAAAGTATAAAGGGACCAAAGCGTAGAAGTTCTGGGTTTAGGTTAATGAGTGATTGTGAGTACAAGTGATTGCAAGTAAGTGCCTTAGCCTTAGA
>JXCR01064113.1:0-18614 GCA_002079205.1 Phalaenopsis hybrid cultivar | reverse complement strand
ACCGTCAAATCGACGATGGACGGATACCAAACATCCCTCTCAATATTTAGCTTCAAATATTCCCCATATTTTGTCATTTAAAAAATGTAAGCCGTCTGATTCATTAATTTATGACCTGCATTTAAAATATTTTAATTTTTTTTTTATAAATTAAATATCAGCCGTCCAATCTATTAACTCCACCATCGGTAATGGGATTTCTAACCGTTTCAAGAGTGACGCCTTAATGTTTTTTCTTTTGTTTTTTATTTAGGAAAAACAAAAAAATATAAAATAAAAATAAAAAGGAACTGGCGACAAAATGTGCCAATTTTTCAAGAAAAAAAATTTAAAAATTCCCACCGAAAGGTCGCAGCCAAAATGAACAATTTTTAAATATTTTTTTTTAATTTTCAAAATAAATCATCACATTTTTAAAAACTGTGAAAACAATTGAAGATGTTTTGTGTTTTTCAAAATAATTATAATTCTAGCTTCGTGAAGTTTTCATTGGGAGCAGGAGTGCCCTCCTACGAGGCGATAGGAGCGCTGTGAGGCGATTTCGAATCCCCTATAGTGTTTGGTGAATTTTCTTTCTCTCGGGAAAACCATGGTTTATTTTTTTCTTTTTTACTTCTCTACCGGTTTCTTTTCGGTGTTTTGGGGCTTTTGCACCTTTTGCCTTTTACCGAGGAGAATTTTTTTGTCTCTTACAATCTCTTCTTCTCAACTTNTTTGTTTTTTATTTAGGAAAAACAAAAAATATAAAATAAAAATAAAAAGGAAACTGGCGACAAAATGTGCCAATTTTCCAAGAAAAAAAATTTAAAAATTCCCCACCGAAAGGTGGCAGCCAAAATGAACAATTTTTAAATATATACTTTTTTTAATTTTCAAAATAAATCATCACATTTTTAAAAACTGTGAAAACAATTGAAAATGTTTTGTGTTTTTCAAAATAATTATAATTCTAGCTTAGTGGAGTTTTCATTGGGAGCAGGAGTGCCCTCCTACGAGGCGATAGCAACGCTGTGAGGCAATTTCGAATCCCCTCTAGTGTTTGGTGAATTTTCTTTTCAATTTTCTTTCTCTCGGGAAAACCCTGGTTTATTTTTTTCTTTTTTACTTCTCTACCGGTTTCTTTTCGGTGTTTTGGGGCTTTTGCTTCTTTTGCCTTTTACCGAGGAGAATTTTTTTGTCTCTTACATTCTCTTCTTCTCAACTCTTCTTGGCCTTAGCTCTATTCTTAATTGGAACGGTCTTACCTCTTCTCATCTTGTTAGTTCTACTAATTTTAATTTGTCCTAACTTCCAAATTCATCTGAACAGATTTCTTTCTTTGATCAAGAACTGTTTAAAGGCTCAAAGCAATGGAATCTAGCTCTGATTGGACATGCACTTGACAAGCGTCACTTCTATCGTAAATTGCAGCAAGTTGTTGCAAGAAAATAGAAACCGAAAAAGTGTTGTAGGTGTTCATTCCCTTTTTTAAGTTTTTTTTTTCTCTGTTTAACAGTAACTGTGAGGAAGATTTTGATAAGGTTTTGATTGGTGGTCATTAGTTTATTACTAGTAAACCATTCATTTTCAAAAAATAGTCTTATTATTTTAATCCCGCCAAAAAAGATTTTAGGGAATGGGTTGAGTTTCTTGATTTGTCATTATGTTGTTGGAATGATTAAGCTATTTTAAAGATTACAAGTTGAATTGGTGTTCTTTTTGTTGTTGGCTCTTTAACATCCAAATTTTCTAAACTTCCTTTTGCAAGAGTTATCATTCACAAAAATGTAAACCCTTCTCTCCATGATTTCATTCTTCTTGATATTAAAGGGAAGGAGTTTAATTTATATGTGATTTAAGAAAGGAAGCTAACTCCTTATAAGACTTGTTGTACCTTTGTTCATGACCCTCAATCTTGTCCTAAAGTGATGAATGTTCAACCTAATATTGTTGCTCCTATTTTTAGGAGTAATAATAGGTTTTATAATAATCAAAGATTTTAAGGAAACAAGAGTAGGCTTTCTATCCCTATTAGGGTTTCCACTATTAATAATAACATTATTCTTAGTGCTTTGGATTTAAATATTCTTGTTGATATCTCTTTATGTAGTACTGAAATTGTTATAGAAAATATAGACACTCAACCTTCTATTGTTGAACTTAATATTTCTATAGATCTTGAAAGTATTTTTTTTCCTTATGTTATTTCTTCTTGCGTTATAGACTTAAGTCAAGATAATTGGCTCGTGTTCAAAATATTTCTAGTAATATCATTTTGAGCTACGATTAAATTTTCATCAACCCCATTATTAATAGAACTATGCCCTAAATATTGTTTCTGTCTCTTTGCTCTCTACCTCTAGGCAAAAAAAAGGAAAAAATAAGGTTGGTAAAGCTATGCATTAGTTTATTTTTTTTGTGTTATTTTCCTCTCTTTTGTTTATTATGTTTTATCATAATATTCTAACTTGAAATGTTTGTGGGTTTAGTAATAAAACCTGTGTTTTTTATTTAAGAAGATTATTTATGAGACTTGTGCTTATATGATTAGTCTTATTGAAATTAAGCTGTCTCTTTCTTCAATTATAATATTTTTTTTTCTAAAAAGTTTAGACTTTTTAATAATGATTAACGTGTGAATAATTTTGATATTGACAAAAATTGGCCTATTTAAGTTAAATAAATGTGAGGTTTTTTATTTTATTGCTTTAAAAGTCAAAATCTCAATGCATTCATGACGTGTTGACTTTTTCTTTTTTGTTAAGTTTTTATTACTTTCATTTATGCTAATAATAGTGTCACTATCAAAATGAATCTTTGGAGTTTTATCACTTATCTTACTGCTAATATTAATGATCATTGGCTTCTGTGGGGTGACTATAATCACATTCTTATAGTTAATGAGAAGGTAGGTTGTCATCCTCCTATACCTTTTAAGCTTACTGATTTTAATATTTTTTTGTTTCAATCTTACTATTTTTAAATTAAAAATTATTACTCATAAGTTAATTTGATATAATAATCAAATTGATAATCCTATTAGAAATTTTCTTGACAAAGGTTTTGTAATACTTTTTGTGTGGATTCTTTTTCTTACTCTTTTTTGTAGAGTTTTGGATATTTATATTTCTGATCATTCTCTTATTTTTATGTCTATAGGGGATTCTTATGCTTTAAAACATGATTTTTTGTATAAGATTTATTAGATTGATTGTTTTGAGTTTTTGGATATTGTCAATGATGCTTGAAACATTAATGTTAAAGGCGATCCTTTATTTTTCTTTTGCAGTAAATTGAAGAATGCCAAAGAAGCTTTTAAGCATTGGAATTGGTGTAATTCTAATTTATTTTTTAATTATATTAATGAATTAAAAAGTTAAACAAGAGTGATAATGAATAACTTGGATGTTAATCCTCTTTGCAAAGATGTACCAAATCAAGTCTCTTTTAACCAAGAGAGTCTTCATAATACTCTCTCTTGTAATTATAAATGGTTAAATCAAGTGCTAAATGTGAATGGTTATTAAAGATGAAGATGATTCTAAATTTTGTTATTAAAATAATATAATTAGAAATAACTCTACTTTTATTAAAATAATTTTAGTCAACCATATTTACTTACATCAACAAAAGAATATTGCTAATGTTTCTTAAATCTTTGCTTAATAATTATGTTGATATTTCTCCCTCTATTTTTGATACATTTCTTATTTCTAATATCATTTTTCCTTGGATTTTGAAGCCTTAATAAAGGTGCTCTCTAATGAAGAAATTTAAAATAATTTTTTTTTTATATTGGAAATTGCAAGTCTTCTGGGCCCTGACAGATTTACTTCTAAAATTTTTAAAGATTCTTCAAATATGATTGAGGATGATTGCATTCATGTAATAAATTTTTTTTAATGTTGGTAAGCTTTCTAATAGGATTAAACATAGTATCATCGCCTTAAACCCAGAGAAAGATGCTCAGACTTTAAATACTATTTGTTCTATCTTCCAGTGTAATACCTTATATAAAGTTATTGCTAAGCTATTAGCTGGCAAAATTAGACTTATTTTTTGTAATATTATTACTTTTGTTCAAGCTATTTTTACTAAAGAGATTGATTTTACTAATAATAATATCATTTTGGCTAATGAGTTTTTAATATGATTTTAATTCTATTAATTTTGGTAAGAAGTTTAGTTTACATAAAGTTTGACATACTGATGGAATTTTAACTTGAGACATCTTCCGTTGGCTTTATTGTATACTGATCATTATTGGTATTCAATATAGAAACGATTTTTTCGCTGTATTCATTATTATGAAACTCAGCTTTTTATTTTCTTATGCTTGTTCAAAAGAGGCATATGATCTTGTGACAGACATTTCGCTCAGCCCCTCGCCTTCCGGGAAGCAAAGTCGGGCCAATGACATGAATGAATCTCCCCACCAAACTATTCGTGTACGTGAAACTCTCGCATTAGCTAAGAAAATTGAACTCTCCTTTTTGAAATTACATACACATTCCACCACGAAGAGTACTATTTCTCGCCTCATTTTGATTCCAATAGATATTTTGTCGCATCATGATAATTATTTTTTTTTTTTGCCAAAAGAATTATTGTCTTCATGCCGGAAAGTTATAATAAAGATTATTACATTAATACTAGAATATAATTTTATGAAGGCCCGTAATAAAAGATATATATTTGTTTTATCATTTTAATTATGTTTGATACATATTATGCCCGCCAAGTGAGATCAACCACTCTTTGTAGACTGGGTTGACTCGAAGTTAGCACCAATAATTAAGAGTGTGCGTCTGTGTTATGTTTAGTACATGTTTTTAATAAGAGAGGTGAAAAAGGAACAACAACAAGGGTCGGCTACATGAATCATTTTTCTCAATCATGCCCTATTGAGTGTCATATTTTCCTTTAATTCTAATAAATTCAAGATCATTTTTTTATACAATTTGCCCAAGTCTTTTTAGGTTAACCTCTACCTTTCTTGATATCAGTCAAATCTAAAACATCTATTTTCCTAACCGGATCACGAGATGGTCGATGTTTAATGTGACCAAATCATCTAAGATGACTCTCTCTAATCTTGGTTGTCATTGGAGTTACATCAACCTTGTCACATATACATTCGTTTTGCATTTTGTTTCCAAGTATCAAGCCACTCATCCACAAAAGCATACTTATTAACAACTTTAAACTAAGTTTTACGCTTATCTTTTAAAGCCCACCTTTCTACGCCATGAAGCATTATAGAACTCACCATCATCTTATTAATTTTTCCTCTAAGTCTAACCGGCACTTTTCTATCACCAATAGACCCGACTCATTCCTCCACTTCAACCAACCAGTTAGAATTCTACTAATAACATCCCCATCTGTATCACCATCACTTTGAACAATAGACCCGAGATATCTAAAACGTTCACACCTTCTATGATTTGATCACCCATAGTTATAAATGTGCCACTATATCTCATATCACTAAAATTACATTTCTTGTATTCAGGTTTAGATTTACTCAAACGAAGGCCTTTAGACTCTAATGTAAACCTCCATAATTTAAGTTTTTCCTGAATTCTTTCTCTAGTCTTTATCCATAAGAAAAATATTGTTGGAAATTGATCGATTAGCGTCGGACAATTCCAATGCTAATCAATTTTTGTTTCAATGCTAATCAAGTTTGAGTCGAATTCACTCCAAAAAAAGTTTGATGTTAAAATGGGCATCACTAATTGTGGTCAGTGCCAATTTTTGCGTCGGATATCTATTAGTGTCAGTATTAACTTCGACAATTTCCTTCATTGTAAATTTTTGTCAACAAATCACTCGATGCAAACTAACGTTGTGATTGCGTCCAAAATGGTCGACACAAATTAGTGTTAACCCATGTCCAACGCTAAGTCTAATTAGTGTCGAAATAGCGACGCTAAGTATCGAACAATTGATTGTAATAATAGTGTCACATTTTTTGATGCTAATCCAATGCAAACCTGTAAAAAGAAAAAAAAAAATACAACAAGACGATTGAGTTTTCACATGCCTACACATAAAAAACACAAGAATCATAATAACATACTCATCTATCATCACAACTACAAAAAAAAATCACCAATATGCCTAAACAATGATGCCAAATTTAATTAAGGAAAATACAAGTCTATATGTTCAAAGTTCACAACTATAGAAACTGATCACTTAAACAGAGATGAAAATAAAAAAAAACCCCCCGCCTCTCTGGTAGGGTAAAATCATCAAACACATAATAAAATCCTGATCCTGCTCCTCATCATGCTCCTCATCTTGCTCCTCCTTNTACAAGTCTAAATGTTCAAGGTTCACAACTATAGAAACTGATCACTTAAACAGAGATGAAAATAAAAAAAAAAACCCTGCCTCTCTGGTAGGGTAAAATCATCAAACACATAATAAAATCCTGATCCTGCTCCTCATCTTGTTCCTCCTCGTCTTGCACATCCTCATCGATAGTATTGATATGGTGTTTTCCCGATGATCAAAACTCTTGGTCAAATGTGCTAAACCATCCGNCCTTCTCGTCTTGCACATCCTCATCGATAGTATTGATATGGTGTTTTCCCGATGATCAAAACTCTTGGTCAAGTGTGCTAAACCATCTGCAACCTTCTGTTGGCTTTCACGTATTCGTTGGAGCTCGTCATTCATTGTGTTGACCTGTCCGACGAGCCTTTCATGTTGAGCCTATAATGAACTAGGGTAACCCATAACAGTACGAGAGTGCTTTGCATCAAATGAAATGCCCTTTGCATCTAAGTTGTACACCCTCTCCTTCTTCTTCGTCACAGCCTACATCCACAACTTAAAATCAAAACGAGCAATGGTAGATTGGCTACCACTGCAACTGGCGGACGATGAGGTCTGGCTCGATATCTCTCTCTACCTCTCCCCGAGTTGCTCATACTCTTCCTACATAATAAAAATTAAAGATTAATTGTTTTTAAATAACAATAGAAAGAAAATAGAAAATTAATTTTTTTTTATTACTTGCACTAACACGCTGAGAGTGATCAGAGATCCACAGGTGTGTACCCAAGCATCGATGTGTTTGGACATGTAACTCTGCAGTGGATGGCTACATTTTGAAATAATATTACGAGTCTTCTGCATTGCTCTGTATGGGGGATCGAACCTCCAACGTGGGGTGCGACCCCTTTGGCTCCCTCTGTCGTCCGATTATGTTGGTATGTTTGTGTTTTCTTCTGGTATCNGTGTGTACCCAAGCATCGATGTGTTTGGACATGTAACTCTGCAGTGGATGGCTACATTTTGAAATAATATTATGAGTCTCCTGCATTGCTCTGTATGGGGGATCGAACCTCCAACGTGGGGTGTGACCCCTCTGGCTCCTTCTGTCGTCCGATTATGTTGGTATGTCTGTGTTTTTTTGTTGTATTTCGAAGAGGCCCAGGATCTATTCAAGTCAACCCAGACATCCTCACCAACACACATGGACCTCTTCTCCTTCTTCTGTGATATGGCAAACAATTCTTTTAGTTGATGCTTGCCACGAACCTAAAAAATCTATCATATCTGTTGCCGATGTTCTGGAGACTAGTAGAAGGACCTTTGTAATCAAGAAATTATGTAGGTTTAATTAGTATAAAAAAGTTGAAATTAACATTCTATTTCAAATTAAATGATCACACTTCGAACTCCCTAAACTACATGCCCCATGTCACAACCTGAATCTATTTCCATGGGTGAAACACCTATTCATATCGACTCCTGATGATCTCTGTGATGTATGTAACAGGAGGCCTGCNTCACCAACACACATGGACCTCTTCTCCTTCTTCTGTGATATGGCAAACAATTCTTTTAGTTGATGCTTGCCATGAACCTAAAAAATCTATCATATCTGTTGCTGATGTTCCGGAGACCAGTAGAAGGACCTTTGTAATCAAGAAATTATGTAGGTTTAATTAGTATAAAAAAGTTGAAATTAACATTCTATTTCAAATTAAATGATCACACTTCGAACTCCCTAAACTACAAGCCCCATGTCACAACCTGAATCTATTTCCATGGGTGAAACACCTATTCATACTGACTCCTGATGATCTCTGTGATGTATGTAACAGGAGGCCTGTAAGTAAAGAACCTGAAATATAAATACTAATTACAATAAAAATTGAGATGAAAATTGAACTTACTCTAGTGCATGAAAAAAGATGACAAGAGGTTCCATCCAACACAATATACACTCTGTCAAAGGAGTCAGCCATCCAAGTTACAAGTCAAGTGGTCCAAATTATTAGAGGAGGAATCTGGGCTGAAAACTAAGGTGGGTGTGGAAAGTCGTGTCTACGAGGGAGCAGTTGCAGGAGGGGCAACTTGATGAGTGATCATAGTGACTGTAGAAGTGTTGTACCTCTAAAGGTGAGTGTGACCTTCCTCAGCCTCTTGTATGTGTTCCCCAAAGTCCCCTAAAATTGTAGTCTCTCTGGGGGCTAAGCACACAATAGTAAATGCAAGACAGTGTAGAATGCCAACATGAAATATGGTGCAACTATGTATAAAAATCAACAAAAGTAATTATGACAACTATAATGTGAGAAGAAAAGTAAAAACGAAAAGGTGTCGAAACTAATCATCTAAATAGACATGCCATCTTTTAATCTGTTTCATTAGATGAGCAATCAATGATGAACTTAAAATTTCTTCATCAATCTCATCATCATTTTCAGCTATGTCTTGACGCACTTTTTCATGAAGCCTCGTGGTGTCCTTCAGGGGAAACAATTCTTTGCTTGAACTTAGCTGAATGTGAATGTTAGTTGTACCTGCCTCTTGGTGAATGAGTTCAATAATATTATGCATCTCAATAGATTTTCTTAATTTTATCTTCAATATAATAACCTAATCAAGTTTATCCCTTGCTTAACAAGGGTTTCAAAGATAATAAACCCGACTAACCTAACATACCAGAATAAATGGGTCGTACATTACATATCTTCTGTTCATTTTAACTTTAGTATCATCATATGGGATGAGTGTCTTGATTAGGAATAGGGTCAAACCACTCACAGTTGAACATGTGATATTACGTTCAACATAACCCTAAAATTGCAATTGAACTACTTCATTTAGTATGTCATAATAACTAATCTCATTATCTCTTTGTGTTTCCTCGAACACTAACACCACAATTATAAGCCTGTTTTCTTTCACATTAGAAACTTATGTGAAGTCTGTAATCATTCACATTAAATATTTTTCATGTCTGACACTACCACTAGACCTCCATAAAGATCTAATTAGCCATGGTCTGTGATTCTGCTGCTTGTTTTATAAATCTAGAAGAGTTCCAAAACATAATTACTTTTAGTTTGAAAATTACAATTATACGACATAACAGTGAATTAAGAAGTTACTTCAATGTATATATAATATGAACTATTTTTGAAATTCTTTTTTGATCTTCTTGCTTGAGAATCATCTCTTATGTTCAACCTCTCGGTAAATAACCTATGCACATCATTGCTATTTATATGTTTAATTTAATTACTATTACATTCTGGATACTAACTGATAAAATTTTTTATTAAATTTAATTTTACTCTACGAATTGTTGCACTTCATTGTAGTTTATTAGAACATACAATGCAGCTGCTTGAAGCTCTCTATCGTTGAGGTAGCGTATACCATGCCTACCTAATGGTTCACCTGTTATCTGGAATACATATAATTTTTCTTCTGAAGGCATGTCAACAACAGTTTCATGTGTATTCTACCTTGAAATATTAAGAGAGTCTTAGAACTATATAAAAAGAAACGATTGAGACTTTACGAAAAATCTTTTTCAAAGCGTATATGCATTTATAAGTAAGACATGTATGAAGTTTTTAATTTTAAGAATATGATAGTGAAATTTAAAATCATTAAAGGCTATCTAGATATAGTAATTCTCAAATGAAAATAAAATAAAAAAAAGGATTGAAAATGATCTTAAAAGAAAAAAAGGAAAAAAAAGAAAAGAGAAAAAGAAAAGTAGAAAGAATGTATGTGATGACAAGTTTGAAGAGATGCATAATAAAAAATTGGCTTCACTTGAATCAACTTAAAGATAGAGGCTTAAATACATTTATAAACTTATATTAAAATATTACCATCTTTACTAATGAAGTTCTTTTTCATATAGTTCTTCTAAGCATCCTTAATATAATGAATTATAATTATTCTTGAAATAAATAGGAAACCAAAACTCTTAGATTTAGATTCTAGAAATTCTTATATTTTCAGTTTTAACTTAAGTTATTACAAATTTTCTCTAAAGTCTTAATATTGCCTTTATAAAACAAAAACTATATAAGTTTTTAAGTGATGCTCACTACCTTAAGTTATATTTTTTTATGTAGTAAAAGAGTTATTTGAGGACAAGTAACAGTTAAGTTTTGAGGATTTTGATACGCCAAAATAATTTTCAATTTTACATATATATTTAAGACTTATATTTGGTGATATTGCACTTTTAAAAAATGTATTTTCATGTTTTATTGCAGGATGCCAAGTTTAAGCATTTAGAGCTTAAATGATGCAAAAGAGAGGAAATTTGGAGTCAAAAGTGGCATTTTCAAAAAACTAAATTGGAGCCTAAGTGCTAGAATACAGAGAAGATGACGCCTAGGTGACAAATTTCAGCACTCAAATTTTGGTGCTTAGGTGCCAAAATGGTTATTTTCACAAAAGCATTGAATTTGAACGAATTTTAAATGGGTGCCTAAGGAGAATCTTGGAAAATTTGTCTCTACATTATAAAAGAGTGATTTTATGTCAGACAAGGTAGTGATTTTATGTCAGACAAGGTGGCGTGAGTATCATAGCGTGGGAGAGTGTTGTAAGTGTCTTTAAGAGTTGTAAGAGGAGAGAGAAAGTGAGAAATTTTTTCTTCCCAATATTTCTAAGAGAGATTTGAGTGTTATTGTAAATAGAGAAAGAGATTCAAAGGAATATCAAGAGATTTGCTTAGAGAAGAGATCGAGTTAAGTTGTTTTAATTTTCTTTTTGTTTTGTAAACTTATTTTTATATATAAAATTCATGTTTTGTTGTATCTTCCTCATGAATTATGAGTAGATTTCTTTGTCATTCTCCCTACAAAGAGAAATGATCATGTGAAGAATCAAGATTGTGGTGCAATATTTTAATTTCATAATTGTGATGATTCAAATTTTGAACTTCATTTACTTTTCGATCAGACCAATTAAAATTTGTTGTGAAACATACGATCCGAGAGGGTTACTCTTTCTATAACAAAGTGAGAATCACATTCGATTTCATGGATAAGAATGTAATCTATGGAGCTGAGTGCAAATAAATATGGAAATATTCATTGATGGACATAGAATTGAAGATTTTAGGGTGGCTGACTAAAATCTTCAATTTGATCGAGGCATTTGGAAACTAAAGCGAGATTTTAGCCCTCAGACGAGGGGAAAGTGGAAACTCTGGAGTGAGGGTCAGTATCCTCCCAGTCTAACCGCAGATTTATGGACTAAACACTGGATTAGCCAATGTTCTTTGTCGCTTGTAAAAAGGATAAATAATATAATTGATCATATTTGGCACGATACAATTTTCTTTGATTTGATAATTCACTTGCTATAATCTTGTTGTAAAAGGAAAGGATGTCTTCTTAAATTTGAACTCTTCGCCACAAAATCTAGTCTAGTTTTTAGTAAATTTAGCTTTGAAGTTTAGATATAAGTGAAGTAAACGTAGTTTCTTTAGTGGCATTAAACAAATTTCAATTTGTTTTCTTACTGAAGTCTTCCATAGTTTAAATATTATGCTTTTGTGTGATTTCTCTAACTAATTTTCACCTTCCTGTGGGATCAATTTTTAGGACTCTATTAGAGCCCTTTATTACTTGAGCGATACATACTTGCGTTTATAACCTAGTGATAATTTGAAATTGATACTACACCTTAATTGATTAGGAGTGACAGTTTAAATATTTAAAAAAAAAGAAAAAAAAAACTTATTATACTGAAGTAAATTTTATTATGATTAATCTGCATATTTTTTAGTATAGCTGCCTTTTGGGTTGTGGTGTTGAAAAACATTTATAACGCAAAAAAGTCCTGCATCAGTTAGCATGAATGACCTTTTGATATTGTAATGAAGGTTGACCCCACAAGTCGGTGCCTTTGACTTGAAAACTTTGTAGAAAAAGAATTTGTTTCTTATAGATGATGCCAAACAGTTGCATGTCAGAAGACCAGTGACATTAGAGTAATAAGTTATCTTCTTAGCATTGTACAAAAATCCAACATACACAAAAATAGTAGAAAGAAGTAGTAGGATGAGATACTTTGAATTTTTATGTGGAAACTGAAAAAAGGAAAATCTCATGTGGCCTATCCCATTTAAAATAATAAAATGTCCAATTTTAAGTTCATGGTTTCACTCTGCTCCAAAGTTAGGGAAGATGAGGCTACAACGTTGATATACAATAAAAACTCAATAATAATAGTTGCAAAGGCAGTAATCTGCCATGAATGTTGTAGATGATGATTCCAATATCAGCTTGTCATAGAGATCATAATTGGAAGTTGTGCTAGTAGTTGGTCATATAAGTCGTAGATGACTGCTTTTGTAGTATCGATTACTAAAAGGGGAGTAAAAGGGAGCTGCAGGAGCAGCGAGCCACATAGATTCTAGTTTGTTAGGTAGGCTATTTTGGGGAGCTTGAATAACGTCCATAGGCTATAGAGGCTTGCGTTGAGAGTTGTATGAGTTGTGATAATTTTTGTAAGCCGTAAAGGCTAGTGTTGAGAGCTGAGTGAGTTGTTGTAACATCTATAGATCGAGAGGTTGGAGTTAGAGGCTACAAGAGTTGTGAGTCATGTATGTTGTAGTTGGTCACATATGTTGTATAGATGAGCTGTGATGATATTCGTAGGCCGTAGAGGCTAAAGTTGTCTGAACTGTGATAGCGTTTGTAGGCCGTAGAGAACAGAGTTGGGATAAGAGTTATGATAATGTTTATAGGCCATAAAGGCCGAGGTTGAGAGTTACATGAGTTGTGAGTCATGTAGCACATATTTGATCACATAGGACGTAATGGTGAGTTGCAATGAAGTTCGTAGGGCAAGAGGCTAGAGTCGGGAGTTGCACGAGCTGTGGACCACATAGATTGTAGTTAATCATGTAAGGCATAATAGTGAGTCACAATGACATCAGTAGGTAGTAGAGGCTAGAGTCGAGAGTTGTGCACCACATAAGATGTAGTTAATCATGTCGACCATAGTAGTGAGTCGTAATAACGTCTGTAGGCTGCATAGACTAGAGTTGATGACTGCAGTAACGTCCATTGGCAACAAAGGTTGGAGTTGGGAACTACTTGAATTGTGAGCCATGTAGGTTGTAATTGATCACATATGTCGTGGTGGTGAGCTAATTAGACACGAAAAGGTTCTAAAAGTGGCATAACGGCTTGATCCAGGTTTGATTTGACTCGGACTAGACCAACTTTGGTATCATTGGATCCGTCTCGTCGAGCCAATCAGTTTGACTTATGGATGTAAATGAGTCGAGTCGAGCTCGAGCTCGAGCCACCCTTGGGATGAGCTTGAGCTTGATTAAGTTTAATGAGTTCGAGTTCGAGTTCGAGCACGCTCATGAGCCGAATTGTTATTATTAATGAGAATTAAATTAATGTTGTGTTATAATAAAAATGACAAATAGAATAAACAATTAGGAGATAAAAAATAAGAAGTCACTTAATAAAAAATATAAAATATTATTTATTAAATATTAATAATTTTAAATATAAAATCTTTAAATTTACTATACAATGAATAGATTTTATATTAAGATTTTTGTATGTGAGCCTTAAACGAGCTGGCACATGAGCTAACGAGTCTAATTAGGGTTTAGCTTGAACTCAGCTTTATGGCTCATCGAGATCAATTCATGAGCCCTTTTCGAGCCAAGCTCGAGTAAGCTCACTCAACCCTATTTTGACGATAAGTGTTGAAATCAAAATTCCAAAAAAAAAATTTAATTAAAATTTAAATATTTTTTATTCGAAAAATGTATCCCATATAATTTATGTTGAATGATAAAAATTTATGGATGATATGTCAAAACTATTTATATTATTTTGTCTTAATATTAATTTGAAGAGTAGGCGAATTTCTTAGAAAGTCACACCGAACGCCGGTAACAGCGGGTGGGATTGAATTCAAGACTTCCGATGGGACAAAAAAGCAAAGTATCCGCCGAAGTCTCCGCCATTAGCGCCGAAGCAAGGAAACAACTTCACGTTCGTTTTTTAGGTTACGATCAATACTTTTAATTTTTAAATTGAATTCCTTCGCACGAGTTCCAACTCCCCCCGACTTCCGCTGAAAAGCGGCCGTTTAAGTTATTATTAAATTTTAAATAAGCAAATTTATTTGTAATAAATGTTTGTTTGGACGTTCAAAGAGATTAAAATTATAATATTTCGGCGGTGAAATCATCTTTACTTCTATTTTTTATTAACTAAAGAAGAAGCATTAGTCCTTGAAATTAGAGCTGTTAAAATAGTTTGTCATTCCTTAACATTTCATATTTATCTCCTTAAATATCTTATGTTTGATTTACTTGTTGAATAATTGTGATTAAGAGATTTTTTTTTTAATTTAGTTTTAATAATTCTCGTCATTAAAATTAAGAGCATGACAGTTTATAATCAAAAAAAGTTATGATGATAATTTATGAAGTTAAATTATGAAAAATTAAATCAAAATCACCATCGATTTGTTTGAATTTTTGACATAAAAGAAACGTTTCTAAATAATAGTTATCCAAAAGACTTTTTTATGTAACTTCATAAAATTTTCTGTCGAACAATAAATTTCTCATTAGACTTTTGTGAAATTGTTACATTATTATGCATTTATGCTCGAAAGAGTTTATTCTCACACTCTACTCTGTCATCTTCAAAAATAATTGATAAGTTAACCGCGGAAAAGAAGATTCTAGAGAAGACCAAAATGTAGAAAGCAATACAAAAGATTCTAGAAGATTCGGCGTCATTTTAGAAAAAAAAAACTAGAAAAAATTCTGAAAAATTCAACATAATTCCAGAAATATGCTAAAAAAGGCATCAAGATATTTTGAAAATTTCTAGAAGCATGTATATGTAAAGAACAATATTGAACTATCTAAAAGAAATTATATTCTAATGTAATCTAGAAAGTTCCCTTAGGCTTGCGGAGGACTATAAATAGAAGTTCATCCCCCTTATTTGGATCCATCCACAAACCATCCAAGTTTCCCAAGCATTCAAGTGTAGCAGTCACTCTTTCTTAGTAAATCATTTCTTTCTCCATTATTTCTCTCGACTTCTTCCTAGGCTGTATTGTGCTTACAAGTCTAAGAGTTGTGAGAGTTAGGTTGATTTAGTGCTAAGGAAGATAACTCAAGTCGCGCAAGTGACTTGAGATAAGTTAGTCTCTGATAATTGATATCAGAGCCAAGGTTTGAAGGGTATGAGAAAAAGCATCAACGGGCATGTAATGGAGTTTGAATCCACAAATGTGGAATCATCTCAACAAGGGTGAGGTTGTCAAGAGCAACGAGATCCAACTACATCCAACCACATGAGAGTTCTAAGGAAATCATGCACGGCTTTGATTCACGCCTTGCTTGGGTGGTGGAGGCAGGGAATGTCAAGGAAACCCTAATAAAGGACCAGAGCCAAAAAGTTGATGGACTTGAGGAGGAAGACATCACAATCCATTTGATGATCAGAGGCAAGATGCTCCAACTAGAGGAGTCCTTAATGGACCAAATGGCAAAGATGCGGGAGGACTTGATAAAGGAGCTCCAGGAGGTACGAAGAGCTCAAGAAGACAAGATGAGCAACATACATGCTAGTTGAGACATTTTGCTATGCAAGAGGGCATTAGCGATATCCACCAACCATCATTACTTTGAAGCTAAGCGTATTAAAGTGTGAAAACCAAAGAGTTTTGGAGGAGCTCTTTGTGTGAAAAAAGTGAATAATTTCTTATAGGAACTTGAGCAACACTTCAGAGCGATGAGAATTATACAATTTGGAACTTTTTATCTCTCAGACATCATTATGTTTTGGTGAAAAAGAATGCGAGGAGATATAGAGAAAGGTATGTGCACCATATCCATCTTTAAGGACCTTAAGAAAGAGTTAAAGAAGCAATTCTATCTTGAGAATGCGGAGGATGAGATCAACAGAGCCCCATTGCGAAGGCTCAGGTAAACGAGATCGATTCAAGAATATATTAAAGAGTTTACTAGCTTGTCCCTTGAAATTCCTGACGTGACTGACAAGGATTGCAATCTTAATTTCCTAGATGGACTTCAATAGTGAGCGAAGACTGAGCTTAGGAGGTGTGGAGTGCAGGATGTTGCTACTGTCGTTGTGATCCCCGAAAGCCTGATTAACTATGCAAAAGAGTCTAAGAAGATAATGGTTGAGAAGAGTGCCAATGTCAAAGATGATAGAGATAAGGGCCAACACAAGAAATAGACTATCTATGAATTATCCTTATCCAAGGTAAAAATAAGGGAAAGCAAAAGGATAATAAATCCAAGTCACATAACAATTGCTTTCTTTGTGATGGACCCCATTAAGCAAGAGATTGTCCTCAGATAGAGGCTCTAAAATATCTACTTACAAGCCATTAAGAGGAAGATGGTGATGATACGGTGGCACAAGTAGGGTCTATAAAACTGCTAAATAGGATGCAATTTCCAACAAAACCTCAAGAAAAGGGGTTACTTTTTGTGGAGATGGCAATAGGTAGGAAGACCACTAGTCAATGACAGACACAGGTGCTTTTCACAATTTCATCTCCATTGAAGAAATAAAAAGTTTGGGTATGCAGATGACTGAAGGAAGAGGCTTAATCAAAGTAATCAATTCAGCGACATGGCCAATTTATAAAATAATAAGAGGAGTAAAGACCAAATTGTAGCATGATCAGGCTCCTTAGACTTCTTCATCATTCCAAGGGATGATTTTAAAGTTTTTGTAGGGATAAACTTCTTGGATAAAGCAAGAGTGTTCCCAATACCCTTGGCCAATAACATGTGCATCATGGAAGGGAATCAAGCTTGCTTGGTACCGATAACAAGGATTAACAAGCAAGAAGTCAAAATGCTATCGCCCATCCAATTCAAGGAGGAATTTCCACAATATAAAGAGAGCTACTTGGCTATACTTCATGACTCTGATGAAGAAGTAAAACCCCAAGAAGACATGCCAAAGGAAATGACAGCAGTGCTTGAGGAATTTTAAGGTGTTCACCACCAAAACTATAAGAAAAAACTACCACAAAAGAGAAAAATAGAACATCGGACCGAGATGGAACCAGGAACTGAGCTGCTAGCCATTAAAACTTGATGTGTGGTATCCCTCTCCCTTACAACCAGTTATGAGAAAGAAAGCCCAAACTTCTTCAAATGCACCAAATCTTGGAATGAGCAGGGAGAGTTAGTTCAAACAACATTACATAAGGGTGCAAATAGAATGAAGAAGTGGGCAGATAAAAGAATAAGACATGAAGTCACATGGAAAAAGAAAAAATTGACAGTATCAAGTGGAAGCCAAAATGAGAGAATTGTGAGCTTAAGTGAGGGAGAGTGTTGCACTCTGTCATCTTTAAGAATAATTAACAAGCTAACTATGGGAAAGGAAGATTCTAAAGAATACCATATTATAGAGATCAATCTAAGGAACTCTAGAAGATCCCATTATTTTCTATAAAAAAAACTAGAAAGAAGGAAAGTATTTTAAGGAATTCTAGAAAGTTGCACGTAATTCCTGAAATATGCTAAAAGAAATAAGCTTCAATAGAAGTCTAGAATATTTTGGAAAGTTCTAGAAGCTTGTACATGTAAAGAATAATTTAGAACTATCTAGAAGATAATATATTTTAATGTAATTTAGAAAGTTCCCTTTGACATGGAGGGAAAATAAATAGAAATTCCCCCACCCCCTCATTTGGATCCATCCAAGAATCATCAAAGTTTCCCAAGAATTCAAGTGTTGCAATCACTCTTTCTTAGTGAAGTATTTCTTTCTCCAATAATTCTCCCTACTCTTATTTGTAGAGTTATTGGTGCTTACAAGTCCAAGCTTTATGATGGTTAGGTTGATTTAGTGCTAAGGAAGAGTATTGAAGCCACACAGATCACTTGATATAAGTTAGTCTGTGGCATTATGGTAACTTTATAAGAAGAAATAGAATTTAATTTTTTTTAGACCTTATTTCGTTTTAAAATTTCTTCTAATGATTAAAGTTGTCGGAAGAATAAGTGATAAAACAACATGAAATTTATTTAATCAAATATGAACATTATTGCAACTTTTCTATTAGAATTTAATTAAAATAGGGTAATCTGGCTTTTGTTTTCAATAAAATTTTAAATCAAATAAATGTTTTAATGAAATAAATCCATCAACACGAAAGTATTTGTATTTGATTTCAAGTGATCTTAAGTCAAATACTTAAAAATAGAGTTAAGAATTTTACCACATTATTTGTGTAATTAAATTATCATCCAAATTGTGGGCTTATAGTTAGAAAGAAGGATCAAATGAGTCAAACTTAAGAAA
>JXCR01064112.1:156988-192015 GCA_002079205.1 Phalaenopsis hybrid cultivar | reverse complement strand
ATATGTAAATACATAGAAATTGGGGTATGCATGTAAATTTCCCTTTTGAAGAGGCATTTACATGCATACCACCCAATTTCTACATATTTACATATCTAACGCCTAAGCTATACTTTTTATATTTACACCACCCAAATCTTTTAAATCACATAAAAAATACCATCATTCTAACTTTCAAGGATTACCTACCTTGCCCACCTTGAAATTTGAAAATCTATTAATAAAGAAGGTACAATTCAATTGTTTGTCCCCTCTGAATTATATTAATTTGCCCCAATTGACCACTGCAAACAAACTAAGCCCATATTCAAGTTGGGTCACTTGATTTTTTAGTTTATTGAATTAATAAGAGCCCACTCTTATTAAAGCTATTAAGAAGATAATTAATTTTTTTACAACAATAACAAGCCTTTATCCCAGTAAGTGGGGTCGGCTGCAAGAATCCTTTTTCTCCATTGCACCATGTTGAGTGTCATATTTTCATTTAATTATAATAGATTAAGATATTTTTTTATGCAAAGCTCAAGTCTTTTTAGGTCTACCTCTGCCTTTCTTAACATAAGTCAAATCTAAAACATCTACTCTCCTAACCGTAGAGAGACAACATCATCGAGTGGCACAGCGCCAGTTCCTACATGTTTGCTAAAAACAGAAGGTGCAGCCTTTAGCTTTAGAAGTAGAGAGACAACATCATCGAGCGACCAACACATCTTACAGGCAAAATTCAACCTCAGAGACTTACAGTCAGATTATACCCAGAAGAATATCCAAGTTGACCCATCAGAGGAAAAATTGAGTCAAAGTGGAGAATAGGTGAAACAAATTCGCATCCCTGAATTTGTCCCAGCCAATAAGTGTTGCAAGTGTCACGGATTTAGGCGCATTGAATCTGATTGCACAACCAGTGGAGTGATCTGTTTCATGGAGCATAGCGTTCTTGAAAATTTGAGTAATGATATACTAGACATTGAAGACGGTGATGACATAAAACAGGAGAACATGCTTCCAGTTGAAGAGATAAACGGTGATTCGAAAGAAAATGCAGAATTCAGAGAAAATTCTCAATGTTCAGCCAACAAGGAGGAGACGTTGTTGATTCCAGTCGACCCCAAGATAGAGATTCAGACTGATGTAACAGTAGTTATCCTAGAAGATAGTGACTCTGATGTGTGGGCATTCCGACAGAGAACAAGATTATNTATGCGTTAATGATTATTAGTAGAGCAGCGACAACCCAAGTGAGTACCTGCAGAGGAAGAAAGATTCAGAATCGGAGTTTCAGAAATTAAACAGTTGGATTTTTATATAAATTTCTATAGGGAAAAGGAAAAAAAGCTTACACACACACACACACACACACAATTCCTATGAATTTAAATATATAACACCTACATTTTGCTTTTTACATTTATGCTACCCGAATCTTTCATATCACATAAAAAAGTAACACCATTTAACTTTTAAGAAGTGAAATACACCTTTTCATGATTAGGCAACGGGGGATGTATGAAAAAATTAAAAGTATAGGTGTTAGATATGTAAATACATAGAAATTGGGGTATGCATGTAAATTTCCCTTTTGAAGAGGCATTTACATGCATACCACCCAATTTCTACATATTTACATATCTAACGCCTAAGCTATACTTTTTATATTTACACCACCCAAATCTTTTAAATCACATAAAAAATACCATCATTCTAACTTTCAAGGATTACCTACCTTGCCCACCTTGAAATTTGAAAATCTATTAATAAAGAAGGTACAATTTAATTGTTTGTCCCCTCAGAGTTATATTAATTTGCCCCAATTGACCACTGCAAACAAACTAAGCCCATATTCAAGTTGGGTCACTTCATTTTTTAGTTTATTGATAAGAGCCCAATCTTATTAAAGCTATTAAGAAGATAATTATTTTTTTTACAACAATAACAAGCCTTTATCCCATTAAGTGGGGTCGGCTGCAAGAATCCTTTTTCTCCATTGCACCATGTTGAGTGTCATATTTTCATTTAATTATAATAGATTAAGATAATTTTTTATGCAATAAGCCCAAGTCCTTTTAGGTCTACCTCTGCCTTTCTTAACATAAGACAAATCTAAAACAACTACTCTCCTAATCGTAGAGAGACAACATCATCGAGTGACACAGCGCCAGTTCCTACCAGTTTACTATAGACAGAAGGTGCAGCCTCTAGCTTCAGAAGTAGAGAGACAACATCATCGAGCGACCAACACATCTTACAGGCAAAATTCAACCTCAGAGACTTACAGTCAAATTATACCCAGAAGAATATCCAAGTTGACCCCATCAAAGGAAAAACTGAGTCAGAGTGGAGAATAGGTGAAACAAATTCGCATCCCTGAATTTGTCCCGGCCAGAAAATGTTGCAAGTGTCACGGATTTAGGCACATTGAATCCGATTGCACAACCAGTGGAGTGATCTGTTTCATGAAGCAGAGCGTTCTTGAAAAATTGAGTAATGATATACTAGACATTGAAGACGGTGATGACATAAAACAGGAGAACATGCTTCCAGTTGAAGAGATAAACGGTGATTCGAAAGAAGAAGCAGACTTCAGAGAAAATTCTCAATGTTCAGCCAACAAGGAGGAGACGTGTTGATTCCAGTCGACCCCAAGATAGAGATTCAGACTGATGTAACAGTAGTTATCCTAGAAGATGGTGATTCTGATGTGATGGGCCTTCCGACAGAGAACAAGATTAGGGTGCCTCGAGCTAACATTTTGCAGGTATTGAGACAAGCATTAGCAGGATTGACTTTGGATGTCCTAAAGAACAAAGAGCTTGAGAAACTGATACTAGACACATGTCAATTTCAGATAAAAAAAATTTCAGGCATTTCAGATATATAGCCTATCACCTAAGTTGCCCCTATGGAAGAAGGTCCAAACTGTCAAAGATGGGAAGAATTTGAGTTAATTTTGAATGACAATTATAATCCATTTAGGGATTAAAATTAGTTCAACTATGCACTCCCAACAGAAGATTGAACAGGATGGATGAGCCGCAATGATGGGAACCACCCCAGGATCCTTGGGGAAAAAAAAATGCCTCTCATGAGTGGTTACACATCAGAATGACCCAATCTGCTAGAGATGTCATTCCAGAGTTGACCTCCTTGAGAGCCTTGTTCATCGGACACATCCAACCGAGTACGTGAAATGGGAGAAGCATATTATATATTTAATCGCTCGGAATTTGGCCCGAGTGAACCTACATCGTTGTGCACCTTCAACTCAAATTGTGCCTATAGTTGACATATATATATTCTATCAAGATATTCTTTAAAACAACATCTACAATATTGACTTTTCAGGAGCTTACAACATGACCGACCTGACTATCAGGAGAAGACAGAAAAGCTTCAACTAATGAGACCGAAGCTCCCCAACCCTGAGAGGCTAACGCAGAGCTTGGGGACTGAACCGGCCCCAACTGGTTCAGCAGAAGAGGGTTCGGTACATCAAGATGCTGAACCGGCTCCTCTCCCTATTTTCATTCGGCGTGAATTATTCCCCCTTTCTGTTTTTGTTTATTGTGTATCCATCTTCTATTTATATGTTATTTCTCTGTTTTAGGATTATGGTTTGTTAGATTGATTTCAGATTTCTGTCAAGCATAGCCGTCAGCGCCCTTTTGTCCCATTTGAGTGTTNGGGAACCACCCCAGGATCCTTGGGAAAAAGAAAATGCCTCTCATGAGTGGTTACACATCAGGATGACCCAATATGCTAGAGATGTCATTCCAGAGTTAACCTCCTTGAGAGCCTTGTTCATCGGACACATCCAACCGAGTACGTGGAATGGGAGAAGCATATTATATATTTAATCGCTCGGAATTTGGTCGGAGTGAACCTACATCGTTGTGCACCTTCAACTCAAATTGTGCCTATAGTTGAAATATATATATATATTCTATCAAGATATTCTTTAAAACAACATCTATAATATTGACTTTTCAGGAGCTTACAACATGACCGACCTGACTACCAGGAGAATACAGAAAAGCTTCAACTAATGAAACCGAAGCTCCCCCAACCCTGAGAAGCTAACACAGAGCTTGGGGGCTGAACCGGCCCCAACTGGTTCAGCAGAAGAGGGTTCAGTACATCAAGATGCTGAACCGGCTCCTCTCCCTATTTTCATTCGGCGTGAATTATTCCCCCTTTCTGTTCTTGTTTCTTGTATATCCATCTTCTATTTATATGTTATTTCTCTGTTTTAANAATAATAGCAATAAATTTATAGAGCATTTTGATTAAAATTTCAATATTAAAAGAAGTAATAAACCTTTACTCGAGATCTCTAAAACCAACAGCATTTATATATATATGCTTATATGATTAAATAGATAAATAGTTCATGTTATTGGATAAAAACAAAAAACAAAGGGAACAGTTGTAGCTTCATTTAAACCCTATAAATTGCTTATAATTGTCGAGCTTCCTTAATAACAAGGTAGAATCCAAAAACTATGCTTTTCTCGTTCAACTGATTTTCAGAAAGGAAAACATCAATGGATTATTACGTAAGAAGAAGGGTCCGTTTTGGGTAGTTTATTTAGGTGCGGTGGCATTTTCAAAACGCCGCCGCAGTGTTTGGATTCACGTTCGAGCAGATTATTTCTACCGCACTACGTTCGTGTAATCGAATTTCTTTAGGCCCTTCAACGCGGGTGAAGACCCGAGTCCCGCGTTCAGCTTCTATCATTGCCCTAGATACCCCAAATCTCCCTCACGCTCTCCCTCCCTGGAATTGTCACCCTAGAGGAGATCGAACCGCATTTCTTTTGATTTTTCTTTTTGATTCGTAAGGTATGTTTTCCCAGTTCGATGACACAGATTTTGATTATTGGAGGATGCAGATAAAGGACTATCTCTATTGGAAGAAACTTCATCTTCCATTATTGGGGAAAATACCTGAAATAATGGATGAAGCTGAATGGAATCTGTTGGATCGACAGTTTCTCGAGATTATTTGATTGACCATATCGAAGTCTGTTGCACACATCGTCGTCAATGAGAGAACGACTGCAGATCTTATGGCAGCCCTGTCAGGTATGTATGAAAAGTCATCGGCAAATAATAAGATATATTTGATGAAGTTGTTATTCAATTTAAAGATGGTGGAATGTACGTCTGTTGTACAACATCTGAATGATTTTAGTGCTATCACAAAGCAATTATCTTATGTGGAAATTGAATTTGATGATGAGATATGTGTATTGATCTTATTAGCTTAATTGTCAAATAGCTGGGAAGTTATGAGGATAGCTGTCAGTAATTCTGCACGTAAATCAAAACTGAAATTTGAAGATATTTGTGATTTGATTTTGGCCGAGGGTTGGCGACGCAGAAAAATTTCCTCCAGGTTTCAAGTGACAGGGAGGATAGTTCGTGGGAAGACGATCGTTCGCGCAAAGCAGATCCTTCGCGACAGGCATATCGTTCGTTTGGGATCTGCGCGAGAACATTACGGAGAAGATCAGGACAGGGTTGCGTGCGGTTCGGGCGAACAAGACAAAGGCGATTTCGGCGAAGCAGATCGTTCGAAGGAGGCGCAGTTCGATCGAGAGGTTTCTTCTGCAAGTCAACGGAAATCCTTGCTCGCATGCAGACACGCGGAGCAACTTCCTTCGCGAGGACCGTCATGATCGGACCAGGCAGCGACGGATTCAGCGAGCAGGAGAGCTACACGCGCTACAGAGGAGGTTTGGCTTCGGGGTTCAGAATGTTCGGTGGCAAAGGATTTCAGCGAAAGGCCCGCGACCAGTGGCAAACAGAAATTCGACGGCGGTTACGGAAGCATCTCGCAGCACTGGAACGCAGGGCTTCGGTTCGTTCGAGACGGCAGCAGTTCGCGGGTGCAGTTGTGCAGTTGCGACAGGTGGTGCTCGGCCAACGGAGTTCATAAGTTCGTCGCAAGAGAAGTTGCGGCAGGTGCAGTTGTGCAGTTGCGACAGGTGGTGCTCCGTCAGCGGAGTTCGCAAGTTCGTCACAGGAGTTGCAGCAGGTGCAGTTGCGACAGGTGGTACTCGGCCAGCGGAGTTCGCAAGTTTTTCGCATGAGATTTTGCGGCAGGTGCAGTTGCGACAAGTGGTGCTCGGCCAGCGGAGTTCGCAAGTTTGTCGCAAGAGTTGCTGCAGGTGCAGTTGCGATATATGATGTTTAGTCAACCAAATTCGCAGGTTTGTCCGGGATAAATTGTAACAGGTGGAGTTTGGCTGGTGTCTGCAGTATTTCAGTCGAATTTTTGTGCGAACAGGAAAGGTGTTTCGTGTGAAAAAAATTTGATTCATGAATCACAAGAAACTGCGGGAAAATTGTTGCAATTGACATGAAAATTTCAGGTTTATTTGATTTTCTTTGCAGTGTGGATTTTCTTTGACGCAAAGCATGAAAAGTTCACTGCATAATTAATTTTAAATGACAATGTCTGGTATAAAATTTGAGGTAATGAAGTTCAATGAAACAGAGAACTTTGAATTGTGGCAAACGAGGGTGAAAGATTTGTTGGCACAACAAAGAATTTTGCAGGCATGGTATTATCTATAAACTGTTGCGGAGTCCAGTTGTATGTGGAGTTAACTCTGTCAGATCATATAATGAAAATGCAGCGGAAAGTTGAACAAGTCAGGTATTTTCAACAAGTCCTTGCGTTACTTGAACTTGTTGAATGTTTGTAGTTGTTAGTTGGCATGGTTGTCCAATCCACTTTTGTGTAAGAAACTTCATGATATTTTTCTCCTAAGGAGCTGAATATTCGCAAGGTGGAAATTTTTACCTAAAGGGTTAGATATTCGCCAAGGTAGAGATTGTTAGGTATGGCTCATATACCAAGAATTTGGAGTCTCTTGGATTTGGAGATGTGCGTCTCTTGGATTAGTGGGTTGGGGGGAGCGAGGACATGTTTGTAATTATCTGTGTGTTTTATCTATAAATAGATGTGTAACCCTATGGGTATGTAACTCCTATGAAATAGTGAAATTCGCCGCTCTACTCCCGATGATGCAGACATCTTTGTCGAACCACGTAAATCTGTGTTCTTTTGGTGTGAATTTTCTCGTTCTATTTTTTCGCTTCGTCGTCGATCATTTTATATTTAAATTTCAAATATACCACAACATTCCCTCACAGTCAATTCGTAAGGAACGCTTTCCCTAGAGCGATCGAATGTCTCTGGTCGTGAATAGTTCTTTGTAGATATCGAACGTCGTTGTTCTTTGTTTTTTTTCTTCCTTGACCAAAGAGCAAGTATTTTCGTCTTCTCCATTTTATTTTTAACTTGAACAATGCGAATGGTTCTTTGCCCTAGAATTCCTCTTGTTTTTTGTTGGGTGTGAAGAAAAGTGTGGAGAATGAATTCCTTATATCGGGGTCGAATTTCGTTTTGATTTTTGTAGCTCGTTTCGATTTTTGTTGGTTGTTGCATGACCGAAAAAATGATTTTCTTCTTCTTCTTTTTATTTCAAGTCGAAAAGCAAGGATTTTTTCATGGCGTGAGGAATAATTTGTGAGCCCCTTATAGAAGGAATGAAAGGCTTAAGAGTTGTCTATGAGCTACTATAAATTCTTGTTTTTCAAGTTTATGAGTTGTTGTTTGGGTTGCAAGTAATTCCTGCTTATAGGAAACATGGGTATGAGCTTGGTTAATTAAAATGTTGTTATTAATTCCTGCTTATGAGCTGCATATTTATGTATTCATTGCAATCCCCATTGGTGGCAAATGCCATCGTCCTTAGTATGGATTATGCCTTTGATGCAAGTTATGAAAATTGATTTGATTATTTGTAAAATGTATAACCAAAGGAGACATGTACATCTAGCTTGGCTTCGTTCAAAAAAGCAAATCTTGATTTGGTTATAAATTGAAGATTGTGGCTTGGTTCATGACAATCCATCTCAAATCATTACTATATTGTTTATTCTCCTATAGTAGCTTAATAGCTTGTATTTCTAATGTTTCAAACTTATATCTACCTTGTCATTGAGAGGATTCAATACTCTTATCTTGCGTTTTATGTTAAGAATGACAATGGTTATAACATTGGGGAGTTAAATACATACAAAATAGCAATGTTTGTTTGGTCTTTCTGATACAGGGATCCGAATTTACTGGTTGTACCTGCTTTTGGTTTATTGTTCATAAGCATATGTGAGGCTTTGTGTTTTATATTAGGCTTTCAAATGGCATTTATGCGACTTTCAACTTTTATATGAAACATTTTTCAGACTTTTCTAGCTGTCAAAATGCGAAACAGAAGAGAAAAACTGGCATTCGGTTTTTAGCATACAAGAAAAGGGAGGAATAATGAAAACATGTTCTATTTTTATTTGTTAGTTGTGAAACTTTTATTATCACCAAAGGGATAAAATGGAGGAAGAATTGCATATTGTAGTGTTCTCCCTTAAGATTTATAGTTATGTAACCTTACACAATTGCATAATAAAACATGTTTGATGTCTTACCGTGAATATAGGTCTTTGACTGAACCACATAATTCTTTTGTNATATACATGCTTATATGATTAAATAGATAAATAGTTCATGTTATTGGATAAAAACAAAAAACAAAGGGAACTGGTGTAGCTTCATTTAAACCCCTATAAATTGCTTATAATAGTCGGGCTTCCTTAATAACAAGGTAGAATCCAAAAACTATGCTTTTCTCGTTCAAATGATTTTCAGAAAGGAAAACATCAATGGATTATTGCGTAAGAAGAAGGACCTGTTTGGGGCAGCTTATTTAGGTGCGGCGGAGTTTTCAAAACGTCGCCGCAGTGTTTGGAATTCACGTTCGAGCATATTATTCCTGTTGCACTGCATTCGCATAATCGAATTTCTTTAGGTCCTTCGACGAGGGTGAAGACTCGCGTTCCGCGTTCAGCTTCTATCATTGCCCTAGATACCCCTGATCTCCCTCGCGCTCTCCCTCCCTGGATTCGTCACCCTAGAGGAGATCGAACCGTATTTCTTTCGATTTTTCTTTTTGATTCGTAAGGTATGTTTTTCGAGTTCGATGACACAGATTTTAGTTATTAAAGGATGCAGATAGAGGACTACCTCTATGGGAAGAAACTTCAACTTCCGTTATTGGGAAAAAGACCTGAAGGAATTGATGAAGCTAAATGGAATATGTTGGATCAACAATTTTTCAGGATTATTCAATTGACCCTATCGAGGTTCGTTAAACACAACGTCATAAGGGAGAGAATGACTGCAGATCTTATGGCAGCCCTGTCAGGTATGTATGAAAAGTCATCGGCAAATAACAATGTATATCTGAAGAAGTTATTCAATTTGAAGTGACGGAAGGTACGTCTGTTGTACAACATCTGAATGATTTTAGTACTATCACAAATCAATTATCTTCGATGGAAATTGAATTTGATGATGAGATACGTGTACTGGTCTTGTTAGCTTCATTGTCAAATAGCTGAGAAGCTATGGGGATAACTGTCAGTAATTTTGCAGGTAAATCGAAACTGAAATTTGAAGATATTCGTGATTTGATTTTGGCCAAGGGTTGGCGACGCAGAAAAATTTCCTCCAGGTTTCAAGCAATAGGGAGGATAGTTCGTGGGAAGACGATCGTTCGCGCGAAGCAGATCCTTTGCGACAGGCAGATCGTTCGTTCGGGAATTGCGAGAGAACATTGCGGAGAAGATCAGGATAGGGTTGCGTGCGGTTCAGGCGAACAAGACGAAGGCGATTTCGGCAAAGCTGATCGTTCGAAGGAGGAGACACAGTTTGATCGAGAGGTTTCTTCTGCAAGACACCGTAAATCCTTGCCCGCACGTCGACACGCGAAGCAACTTCCTTCGCAAGGACCGTCACGATCAGACCAGGTAGCGACGGATTCGGCGAGCAGGAGAGCTTCACGAGCGACAGAGGAGGTTTGGCTTCGGGGTTCAGACTGTTCGGTGGCGAAGGATTTCAGCGAAAGGCCCGCGACCAGCGGCAGACAAAAGAAGTTCGACGACGGTTACGGCAGCAACTCTCGGCACTGGAACGCAGGGCTTCGGTTCGTTCGAGACGGCAGCAATTCGTGGGTGCAGTTATGCAGTTGTGCAGTTGCGACAGGTGGTGCTCGGCCAGCAGAGTTCATAAGTTCATCGCAGGAAAAGTTGCAGCAGGTGCAGTTATGCAGTTGCGACAGGTGGTGCTCGATCAGCGGAGTTCACAAGTTCCTCATAGGAGGAGTTGCAGCAGGTGAAGTTGCGACAAGTGGTGCTCGGCCAGCGGAGTTAGCAAGTTTGTCGCAGGAGGTTTTGCGGCAGGTGCAGTTGCGACGAGTGGTGTTCGGTCAGCGGAGTTTGCAAGTTTGACGCATGAGTTGTTGCAAGTGGTGTTTAGTCAACCAAGTTCGCAGGTTTGTCGCAGGAGAAATTGTGACATGTGGAGTTTGGTTGGTTTCCGCAGTATTTCAGTCGAATTTTGTGCGAACAGAAAAGTTGTATCGTGTGAAAAAAATTTGATTTACGAATCACAACTGCAGGAAAATTGCTGCAATTAACATGAAAATTTCAGGTTTATTTGATTTTCTTTGCGATGTGGATTTGCTTTGACGCAAAGCAGGAAAAATTCACTGCATGATTAATTTTAAATGATAATGTATATTACAAAATTTGAGATAATGAAGTTCAATGAAACAGAAAACTTCAAATTGTGACAAAAAATGATAAAAGATTTGTTGTCACAACAAAAAATTTTGCAGGCATTGCAAGCTATGAAACCTGATGATAATATCTATAAATTGTTGGAGAGTCCAGTTGTATGTGGAGTTAACTTTGTCATATCATATGATGAAAATGCAGCAGGAAAGTTGACCAAGCCAGATATTTTCAAAAAGTTCTTGTGTTACTTGAACTTGTTGAATGTTTGCAGTTGCTAGTTGGCATGATTGTCCAATCCACTTTTGTGTAAGAAACTCCATGATATTTTTCTCCTGAAGGTTGGATATTCGCACGGTGGAGATTTTCTCCTAAAGGGCTAGATATTTGTCAAGGTGGAGAATTATTAGGTATGACTCATATACCAGGACTTTGGAGTCTCTTGAATTTGGAGAGGTGTCTCCTAGAATTAAGATGTGTGTCTCTTGGATTAGTAGGTTGGGGGGAGCGAGAGCATGTTTGTAATTATATATGGGTTTTATCTATAAATAGATGTGTAACCCTATGGGTATGTAACTTCTCTGAAATAGTGAAATTCGTCGCTTTGCTTCCGATGATGTAGACATCTTTGTCGAATCACGTAAATTTGTATGATCTTTGGTCTGAATTTTCTCATTCTATTTTTTCGCTTCGTCGTCGATAGTTTTATATTTAAATTTCAAATATACCACAACATTCCCTCACCGTCAATTTAGCAGGTTGGGGGAAGCGAGGGCGTGTTTGTAATTATCTGTGAGTTTTATCTATAAATAGATGTGTAACTCTATAGGTATGTAACTCCTCTGAAATAGTGAAATTCGTCGCTCTGCTCCCAAGGATGTAGGCATCTTTGCCGAACCAGGTAAATCTGTGTTCTTTTAGTGTGAATTTTTCGTTCTATTTTTTCGTTTCATCGTCGATCGTTGTATATTTAAATTTCAAATATATCACAACATTCCCTCACAGTCAATTCGTAAGGAATGTTTTCCCTAGAGCGATCGAACATCGTTGGGCGTGAATGGTTCTTTGTAGATGATCGAACGTCGTTGTTCCTTGTTTTTTTTTCTTCCTTGACCGAAGAGCAAGTATTTTTGTCTTCTTCGTTTTATTTTCAACTTGAACAATGCGAATAGTTCTTTGCCCTAAAATTCCTCTCGCTTTTTGCTGGGTGTAAATAAAAGTGTGGAGAATGGATTCTTTATATCGGGGCCGAATTTCGTTTCGATTTTTGCTACTCGTTTCGATTTTTGTTGGTTGTTGCATGACTGAAAAAATGATTTTCTTCTTTTTATTTCAAGTCAAAAAGCAAAGATTTTTTCATGGCGTGAGGAATAATTTGTGAGCTCCTTATAGAATGAATGAAAGGCTTAAGAGCTATCTATGAGCTGCTATAAATTCCTGTTTTCAAGTTTATGAGTTAATGTTTATGGGCTGCAAGTAATTCCTGCTTATAGAAAACATGGGTATGAGCTTGGTTCATGAAAATGCTGCTATTAATTCCTGCTTATGAGTTGCATATCTATGCATTCATTGCAATCCCCATTGGTGGCAAATGTCATCGTCCTTGGTATGGGTTATGTCTTTGATGCAAGTTATGAAAATTGATTTGGTTATTTGTAAAATGTATGACCAAAGGAGACATGTACATCTAGCTTGGCTTCGTTCAAAAAAGCAAATCTTGATTTGGTTATAAATTGAAGATTATGACTTGGTTCATGACAATGCATCTAAAATCATTACTATATTGTTTATTCTCCTATGGTAGCTTAATAGCTTGTATTTCTAATGTTTCAAACCTATATCTACCTTGTCATTGAGAGGATTCAATACTCTTATCTTTCGTTTTATGTTAAGAATGACAATGGTTATAACATTGGGGAGTTAAGTACATACAAAATAGCAATGTTTGTTTGATCTTTCCGATACAGATCTGTTAATGTTTGCTTGGTCTTTCCGATACAGGGATCCGAATTTACTAGTTGTACCTGCTTTTGGTTTATTGTTCATAAGCATATGTGAGGCTTTAAGTTTTATATTAGGCTTTCAAATGGCATTTATGCAGCTTTCAGATTTTATATGAAGCATTTTTCACACTTTTCTAGCTGTCAAAATGCGGAACATAAGAGAAAAACTGACATTCGGTTTTTAGCATACAAGAAAAGGGAGAAATGATGAAAACATGTTCTATTTTTATTTGTTAGTTGAGAAATTTTTATTATCACCAAAAGGAGAAAAGGAAGGAAGAATTGCATGTTGTAGTGTTCTCCCTTAAGATTTATAGTTATGTAACCTTACACTTGCATAATAAAACATGTTTGATGTCTTACCGTGGATGTATGTCTTTGACTGAACCACATAATTCTTTTGTGTCCTTATATATTTTTTTTTGTTTGAGCAAATAGCTACTTTGTTGTTTGTATTTATGGCAAATCCTTTGAAAGTTGTGTCAATGTGATTATTTGGAGACAATTGTTGTTGTTGCTTGTTGTTGTTGTTGGCTTGTGTTGATGTTGACTTGAGATTCATAATTATGAGTTTTGTGCTTTCAGCTATATAAATTTCTTTATGCAATATGCAATTCTTCATATAGTTTCACCAAAGCTAAGACAAGTGAAGGTGGTCCGTCAGCGATGTGGGATAAGGAAGTTACTAATATTTTCTGCAACCCCTGCATCATCGAGATTGAGAGATCGGGAATAGACCAACCACTTATTTCAACAAGGAAAGTTAGCAGAATATAGCTAAAAGGTTTAAAGAACTGACTGGAAAGGAATATGACAGGCTGAAGTTTAAAAATAAAAGGGATCAATTGAAGGAGTAGAAAATTCGGAAGGAGCTGAAACGTGAATCCACGGGATTGGGTTGAGATCTCATTAAACAGACAATTCATGCTCCAGATGAATTGTGGACCAAGAAATTAGAGGTAAAATTGTCATTATCATTTTGTTTATTACAAATATTTCTGATTTGTCAATTATCACCCCTAAGCCCCCTTCTTAATGTAATGTTACAGGCAAATGCCGACAACAAAAAAATAAAAACAGAGCGGAATCGAGTCAGATCTTGAGAACAAATTTGACATAATGTATAAAGGGGCTGGCGACGGAAAAACATGCATTCAGCCTTAATGAAACGTGATTTGCAGGTATACCAGATGATTTCACGTCAGAGCCGGTGACAGCTGATGAAGAAATACATAGTGTTAAACAGAGAGAGTTGGGGGAGTCAAGCTCACAGTTGAAGAGGCTCAGGCTGAGAAGAAGGAAGAAAGAGAAGGATATTTTTGTTAAAACTTCATTTGACAGACTCACAGATGCTTTTGGAGTTTCACCGCCTGCTCCACTTCCTGACAACACTATCTTTGATTGTTTTAAAACTTTGGCAACTATCCCTGAATTAGTTGCGGATAAGCGTTTTCATGCATTATGTAAGAAAAAGTTAGAGGATCCAACACGTAGGCAAATATTCATGGCGATGGAACCAGAACTGCGCATCGAGTATTTGCGTGTTCTTATGGATGAATGAGTTTTTCTATATTTTATTTTGTTGTATTATGAACTTTTTGAAATTTTGTACTAATTGGTTATTTGGAGTTATGTTTTTTTTTAATTGTACTTCTACATGATTCATGAATGCCTTTTAGTACAACTCTATACAGTTATTTTGTAATTGGCTGAGTGTTCTCTTTTTTTATTTCTCATTTGCTCTATTGGTTAGAAATTACTGAACTAACTGACATCTTTATTTCTTTAGGATGGATCTGCAACATGAACGTCGTAAGAGAATGACATTGGCTGCAGCTATTGTCATATTACTGTTGGAGTATTACTGATCAAGCAGCGTATACCTCGTATGACCTCCAGCTTTGTTGGGGATAAATAAGTAGGTGAGATGTTTTCTGGACATCCAATTAGGTTCATCAACATATTTCGAATGACTGTACCAATATTTATGGATCTCTTACAAGAGGCATCCTTGAATCACAGACTCCGAAATTCTTCGAGAACGACGAGAAGAGAGGAATTGACTATAACGCTATATATTCTGTCACAGAATGAATTAATTAGAGGTGCTATGGAGAGATTCCAGCATTCATCGAAGACAATAAGTCGTTATTTCTCCAAAGGAATACATGCACTTGTTAGCTTAGTTATTAAAATCGTGAGGTCAGAGGATCCATCATTTGTTAATATTCCAGGACAAATCGCAACCGATCCTCGTTACATATCTTACTTCAAGGTAACTATTCTTTTCTTTACCTTCAAACTCACGGTACTCACGTTGATGTCCGACTACCCAGCCAGGACAAGGTAACTTACATTGGCGAAGTGGTTCACTCACTCAAAATGTCATGGCAGTATGTGACTTCAACGTGTGTTTCACATATGTTATGGCGGGCTGGGAAGTGAGTGCACGTGACAGTAGGATTTTCTCCTATGCTACTAGGAATAGATCGCAGGGTTTTCCTCATCCGCCTTCAGATATGTTTTGATATATAAATTCCAAGTTATATGTATTTATTGCAAATAACAATGTCTACCATAACAGGGAAATATTATTTGGTTGATGTTAAATACCCTATGCAGAGGGGTTATCTGAAGACACAACCAGACACTATGTATCATATTCCTAATTTTGAACAAGCAAGTGGAACCATTCATGGTAGGAAAAAAATGTTTAACAAACGTCACTCTTCTTTACGTGTGGTAATTGAAAGAATATATGGAGTTTGGAAGAAGAAATTAGTCATCTTGCGTGATATGTCATCAAATCTATTTCAGAAGCAGGTGCATATTGTGGTGGCAACAATAGCACTTCATAACTTCATTCGACAACATCTTTCACATTCAGATACGGACTTCGATATGACAGATAACAATGATCTGAATTTCTATGAAGAACCATCAGAATTTTTGATCGGGTCTTCAGTTCCTGAGGTTGAGAATGACTGTAATGAATTTGAAGTTCATGACGCGGAGGGTGTGGCTGAGATGACTGTCCTGAAGAAGCCTATAGCAGATGCTATCTATGACAGCTAATTCTCCAAGTCATTTTTTTCTTCGCACATTATACATTTATTTTGATGTGCACTTTTTTTTTTAAGATTTAACATTCGAATTTTTTTTTTCGCAGTTATACCAACATGACTTCTAGGACTTCAGTGACATATAGAGTTGTTTTATGTTATTGTGGACTACTGGTTTCGTTACTCACGTCGCGTCAGCCTCATAGTTATGGGAGAGTTCTACGGTTGTCGCAAGGGTGTTTCAGCTCGTTGCGGTTTCTTCCGATAGGCCGACAGTCTCACAAGTTACACTGCCAGCAGTGATGGAAATCCGGTATTTTCCCAGTTTGATAGTGCAACTGAGGACAGACGTAGTCAGAGTTTGAAATTGAATATTTTAATATTTCTCATTGTAGTTGTACTTGTCTATCTTTTTTTTATTTTTTCTGGTGCTCACGAGAGTGTGAGAACTCTATGTCATCATTTGGAACTGATCTGTGATGATTTTATACTTATGTACTATATGTTTTTGTAATACCAATAAGCTATTCTGAATAACCTGCCCCAAACAGTTTTAACAGACAGGGACATGAATATCATTTATATAGTCATAACTACCAATAAGTTATTTTGAATAATCTGTCTCAAACAGCAAGTCAGTCTATTATGATAATCTGCAAATTATCAGATTATCAGAATAATTTATTTATTAACAGAGTGTAAATAATCAGCAGCTGCCCAAACAGACCCGAAATCAAGATCAAGGTATTAAAATCCAAAAACGATAAAGGGAAGAGAGAAGAACCAAGTTTTGCCTTTTCCCATTAGGCGATAGTTATTGGGAAGCCTCTTGATATAACTTAAAAGTTTATATTTGCAANTTCTATATTTTTTTTTTTTGAGCAAATAGCTACTCTGTTGTTTGTATTTGTGGCAAATCCTTTGAAAGTTGTGTCAATGTGATTATTTGGAGACTATTGTTGTTGTTGGCTTGCTGTTGTTGTTGGTTTGTGTTGTTGTTGTCTTGAGATTCATAATTATAAGCTTTGTGCTTTCAGCTATATGAATTTTTTTATGCAATATGGAATTTTTCATATAGTTTCATCATGACTAAGACAAGTGAAGGTGGTCCGTCAGCGATGTGGGATAAGGAAGTTACTAATATTTTCTGTAATCTCTGCATCACCGAGATTGAGATCGAGAAGAGGCCAACCACCTATTTCAACAAGGAAAGTTAGCAGAATATAGCTAAAAGGTTTAAAGAACTGACTGGAAGGGAATATGACAGGCTGAAGTTTAAAAATAAATGGGATCAATTAAAGGAGTGAAAAATTTGGAAGGAGCAGAAACGTGGATCCACGGGATTGGGTTGGGATCTCATTTAACGGACAATTCATGCTCCAGATGAATTGTGGACCAAGAAATTAGAGGTAAATTTGTCATTATCATTTTGTTTATTACAAATATTTCTGATTTATCAATTATCACCCCTAAACCCCCTTCTCAATGTAATGTTACAGACAATGCCGACAGCAAAAAAATAAAAACAGAGCGAAATAGAGTCAGATCTTGAGGACAAACTTCATATAATGTTTAAGGGGGTTGGCGACGGAAAAGCATGCATTCAGCCCTAGTGAAACGGGGTTTGCAGGTATACCAGATGATTTCACGTCAGAGTCGGTGACAGCTGATGAATAAATACATAGTGAACCAGAGAGAGTTGGGGGAGTCAAGCTCACAGTCGAAAAGGCCCAGGCAAGAAAGAAGGAAGAAAGAGAAGGAGATTTTTGTTAAAATTTCATTTGACCGACTCATAGATGTTTTTGGAGCTCCACCGCCTGCTCCACTTCCTGACAGCACTATCTTTGATTGTCTTCAAACTTTGACAACTATCCCTGAATTAGTTGCGAATAGGCGTTTTCATGCATTATGTATGAAAAAGTTGGAGGATCCAACACGTAGACAAATATTCATGGCGATGGAACCAGAGCTGCGCATCGAGTATTTGCGTGTTCTTATGGATGAATGAGTTTTTCTACGTTTTCTTTTGTTGTATTATGAACTCTTTGAAATTATGTACTCATTGGTTATTTGGAGTTTTTTTTTTAATTGTACTTCTACATGATTCCTGAATGCCTTTTAGTACAGCTCTATACAGTTATTTTGTAATTGGCTGAGTGTTCACCTTGTTTATTTCTCGTTCGCTCTATTGGTTAGAAATTGTTGAACTAACTAACATCTTTCTTTCTTTCGGATGGATTCGCAACATGAACGTCGTAAGAGAATGACATTGGTTGCAGCTATTGTCATATTACTGTTGGAGTATTACCGATCAGGCAACGTATACCCCGTATGACCTCCAGCTTTGTTGGGGACAAATGAGTAGGTGAGATGATTTCTAGACATCCAATTAGGTTCATCAATATATTCCGAATGACTGTACCGATATTTATGGATCTCCTGCAAGAGTTATCCCTGAATCACAGACTCCAAGATTCTTCGAGAACGACGAGAAGGGAGGTATTGGCTATAACGCTATATATTCTGTCACAGAATGAATCAATTAGATGTGCTATGGAGAGATTTCAGCATTCATCGGAGACAATAAGTCATTATTTCTCTAAAGACATACAGCCACTTGTTAGCTTAGTCATTAAAATCGTGAGGCCAGAGGATCTATCATTTGTTAATATTTCAAGACAAATCGCAACCGATCCCCGTTACATGTCTTACTTCAAGGTAACTATTTTTTTTTTACCTCCAAACCAAAATATAAATATTTTCTAACCCTGTAAAATAGAACTGCATAGGTGCAACTCACGGTACTCACGTTGATGCTCGACTACCCAGCCAGAACAAAGTGGCTTATATTGGTCGAAGTGGTTCACCCACTCAAAATGTCATGACGGTATTTGCTTCAACATTTGTTTCACATATGTTATGGCGGACTGGGAAGTGAGTGCACATGACAGTAGGATTTTCTCCTATGCTACTAGGAATAGATCGTAGTGTTTTCCTCATCCGCCTTCAGGTATGTTTTGATTTATAAAAGTCCAAGTTATATGCATTTATTGCAAATAACAATGTCTACCATAACAGAGAAATACTATTTGGTTGATGCTGGATACCCTATGCAGAATGACTATATGAAGTCATATCCATACACTAGGTACCATATTCCTGATTTTGAGCGAGCAAGTGGAACCGTTCGTGGTAGGAAAGAAATGTTTAACAAACGTCACTCTTCTTTACGTGGGATAATTGAAAGAATATGTGGAGTTTGGAAGAAGAAATGTGTCATCTTGCGTGATATGTCGTCATATTTATTTCAGAAGCAGGTGCATATTGTGGTGGCAACAATAGCACTTCATAACTTCATCCGACAACATCTTTCACGTTCAAATACAGACTTCAGTATGGCAGATAACAATGGCCTGAATTTCTATGAAGAACCATCAGAATTTTTGATCGGGTCTTCAGTTCCTGAGGTTGAGAATGACTATAATGAATTTGAAATTTATGACACGGAGGGTGTGGCTGAGATGACTGTCCTGAGAAAGCCTATAGCATATGTTATCTATGACAAGTCATTTTTTTCTTCACACATTATACATTTATTTTGATGTGCACTTTTTTTTTAAAGATCTGACATTCGACTTTTTTTTGTTTTTTTTTATTGTTATCCAACATGAATTTTAGGACTTCAGTGACAGATAGAGTTGTTTTGTGTTATTGTGGACTACCGGCTCTGTTACTAACGTCGCGTCAGCCTCATAGTTATGGAAGAGTTCTACAATTGTCGCAAGGGTGTTTCAGTTCGTTGCGATTTCTTCTGATGGACCGACAGTCTCACAAGTTACACTGTCAGCAGTGAAGGAAATTTGGTGTTTTCACAGTTTGATGGTGCATCTGAGGACAGACGTAGTCAGAGTTTGAAATTGAATATTTTAATGTTTTTCATTGTAGTTGTACTTGTCTATCATTTTTTGTTTTTTCTGATGCTCACGAGAGTGTGAGAACTGTGTCATCATTTGGAATGATCTATGATGATTTTATGTTTATGTACTATATGCTTCTGTAATACCAATAAATTATTTTGAATAAGCTGCCCCAAACAGTTTTAACAGACAGGGGCATGAATGTCATTTATACAGTCATAACTACCAATAAGCTATTCTGAATAATTTGCCCCAAACAGCAAGTCAGTATATTCTGATAATCTGCAAATTATCAAATTATCAGAATAATTTGTTTATTGGCAGATTATAAATAATCAACAGCTGCCCAAACAGACTCGAAATCAAGATCAAGGTATTAAGATCCAAAAACAACAAAGGGAAGAGACAAGAACCAAGTCTTGCCTTTTCCCATTAGGCGATAGTTATTGAGAAGCCTCTTGATATAACTTAAAAGTTTATATTTGCAGCAAACTTAAGATAAAATAGCACAGACAACTAACATAAGATAATCACTGAACGAGATCATAAAGTTGATTTATGTATGTATGTGTATCTACATGTATGTATGTATGGATGTGCATATGCATCTACATATGCACACATGTATGTGCATCTACATATGTTTGTGTATATGTGTATACATTAGAACTATTACCCTAATTATTAGACTAATTACTATTGCAATTACTATTAGCTCTTATTTGCTTTATTATTTTTTGTTTCCATATTTACGCATTTCCTAGTTGGTTTATTTATAATTTTATGTCTTTACTTCATTTGGGTTTTATAATATGTATTTATATCACTTTTCCTATCAATGAAAGTATGCAGCTCTTCTCAAAATTCGACATGGTATCAGAGCTCTAGGACTATCCGCCGGTCATCTGCAAGAATTATGTCGTCGATCCTTACAGGTTCTCTTTGTTTATGTTCTTCCTGCAACCAGATCTCAGTGCCAGCCTCTCTACACTCATCGCCAGCCTTCTTAAGGGCCACCAGCAGCCAGATCTCAAAGTTGCCGCCTGGAGACTGTAGTTTGGCTTGCGGGCAACTGTTTCCAGCCACCGGAATCCCAACCACCAACGGATTTTCCTTTAGTTTCCAAGGGCCCTTCCAGCCGTTGGTTCTTTCCTTATCCAACTTCCAAGATTTTCCCATGTCTTGACAACCCAACATCACATTTAGCTCAGTTGGAATAATGATGGACTCTTCCGCCTCCGAGCATTCTCCCGACGGTGTACTTGAGTCCACCAGAGGGTCAACACCGATCTCAATCCTTCCACAAATTGGAGGGCCAGAAAAGCACATGAACTTCCTAATCACTACCTATAAACTGAACGGATCTAATTTTCTCCAGTGGCCCCAAGCCGACTCTTTGCTCTTCAAGGGACGCTAGAAATTTGGCGCTCACGGGCATGATTCATGAACCTCCTAAAACTTACCCGACATATGAAACTTGGGAAGTGAAAAATTTCATGGTCACGTTGGGGCAATGGAGACTGCGCTTGGACGTTCATGTATGTTTCTCCCTTCTGTCAGTGTGGTATAGACTGCAGTTCTAGATACTTACTCGGATGTAAGGAATTTCAATCAACTTTATGAGGTTTCCAAAAAGATATGTGAGGCAAAATAGGGATTGAGAATAATGAATAGTACTATAATGATTTGGTGGCCTGATGGATAGAATTTGATCTCTATTGTGATTACATGTGGGAATCTCTAACCGATCCTTCCCTATTTCAAAAAATTATAGAAAAAGATCGCATGTTCCATTTTTTTGTTGGCCTTAACAAAATCCTTGATGATGACTGGGGTCATATCCTTGGTCGGGATCCCCTTCCATCCATTCGTGTTGCTTTCACATAAATTGAAATGAACAGAACCAGAGAATTGTCATGCTTGACACTCCACTTCAGTCGAATCATCTGTCTTGGCCATTTATAATATTCAACGCTCATCAAACTCTCCTCGAGCCACTGAGTCTACTTATGATTACTATCACAAACCCAACCATATTCAAGAAAATAGTTAAAAACTTAATGGGAACTGGAATACAAACTTTAAACAAAATCCTTCTTTGTCAAGGATCTTACTAAGGCATCTAAATCTACTACGATGCAACTGGCTCCCACTTAGAACACTCCAAAATCACCCCTTATAAGAGTCAAATGAAGGAATTAATCAAACTTCTCGGATCCAATCAATTCACTTTCGGCCCATCAACCTCCCACGTTTGTCAAGGTATCACTCATTTGGCATTCACCTTTTTTTAGTCCATAGATAATTGATTCGGGTTCATGGGCCACAAGACTAGGTGCGTTAACTTTATTACTGGTAAAGGATTGATTGTATTAACAATCGATCTAACTCGGAAACTTGTATTACATGTCCCTTTGTTGAAATGTAACATATCATTTGTTAGTAAGCTAACACATGACATGGAATGTGTTGTTAATTTTTCTCCTGATGTTTGTCTTTCAATATCGCCTTTCAGGGGAGATGATTGAAACTAGTAAGAGTAATCGGGCTTTACTTCTTCCAATAGAAAGTCATGGAGAACGAGAACACTTCTCCCAGTAATTGCAATTTTTTCTCGATTCACTGAATGTTCTATTATGTTGTTGTATTATCGTTTGGGTTATCCCAATTTTCAGAATTTGAAACAGTTGTATCTGTCGATATTTACTAATAAAAATCTTGCTAACTTCAGATATGAGATTTGTCAACTAGCTAAACATCATCGCATTCCTCATTAATCTCATTTGTTTACGCCTTCCGCTCCCTTCTCTTCTAAAGTCATTTTCGGATACTAAATATCACATTCCTGATTAAAGATCAAGTAATGCGCTTCGGGTAGGAAAAAGATATTTCAGTAGAAAAATTCATCCTTACGCACTGTTATTGAAAGAATATTTGGAGTTTAGAAGAAAAAAATGAGTCATAATGCGTGAAATGTTGACAAATCTATTTTTTAAACAAGTGTGATTGTGGTCACCACACTGATGCTCCACAATTATATTGGACGGCATCCTTCGCGTAGTTACATTAACTTCAACAGAGTTGATAAGATCAGTCACATCTCCCTGTTGAAGCATATAAATATCGAGTTTGACAATCTTTATCACAGGCTGAAAGTGATTTGCCTGAAACTAGCACCCAGGATAGGGAAGGTTCATGGAAGATGATATGATTGGAGCGAAATACTGATAACATGGTTGGAGGGTTGAATTGAGGGATTGTCTGTTATTTTGCTTTCACTTCATTTGCAATGTGTTATAATAACATTTATTGTTTGTTGTATCGATGGTTTATGCAAATAATGTTTATTCTGAATCTCAATTTTATTTTCAGTTCTTATGCATTTATTATTTCCCGCTTGGATGACCGATAAGGCAGTCGTGCATATAATATGTAATCTAAATATTGCATATTTTATTTTTAATTATTGAAGACTATGATGAGACATTTCACCTTAAGGGTTCATTTGGATGGCTTATATGTCGTTATTGGTTTCTGTCACATGTAAAATCTCAATGAAGACAGCCAAGTTCTCCTTTTTTTGGTGCTATGATTTTTTAGGTTCTTTTGAATAGTTTTTTTTGTGATATTCATATGTGACACATACAAGTTTGGTATTACGTAGTTTAAAGGCAACTAAGAACTTTTTTTATAAGGTATTTTCTCTTCTTATAGTTAAAGATTCGTCGGTTTATACTGTGCTCTCTGAAACCTCACAGTTTAATTAAACTTGCATTAACTTTTTATAATATTTTTTTTCGCTAATGATGCATCTATGGATTTGTGTTTTGTTATTTTAAATCTTCAAAAAAGATGAGTTTGAGGATCTCTGGTGCCTCCAAAGCATTATACTGCTACTGTGGTCTACAATGTTCTCTAATTACCTTGCGACAGCTACATAGCTACATGAGACAGTTTTACATGTGTCTAAAGAAAATAATAGAAAACTGTTATTTCTTTTAATGGGCAGATGGGTTAAAGGAATCCACCGGCAATAGTGATCGGGCATGATAAGTTTCTTTGGAGGACGATTTATCTCGTGAACCACTTACATTTTAAAAATAATATTATCATATCATTAATTATTATATTAATAGTCATTTTTTTATTTTGATTGTTGTATTACTCGCTGTTTTGTGATGTGTCTATTTTTATTTTGTAAAATTTAAGCTGGATATTTGCTTTTAAGTATGGAATAAGCTAATATGAATAGTTTTGTTATGAACAACACTATAGTATAAGAGTAGAAATGTCATTCTACAAATAATAAACAGAAAGCTAGCTTCTCCGCAACAACTTCCAACCACAGTTGTTGCGCAACAGCTTATTAATAAGTTGTAAATGCCCCAAACAGACCCTAAATCTAAGCTCCTAGACCTGAGGTTGCATAACCAAACAAGTGTAGGGATTTTCTAAAATCCAGCACCTAATATTGATTTAATTTTAGTAATCTCCTAAAGAAGAGTTTTCCTACGCATGAAACTTGAATTCAAACCAAAATCTAAACACTTTGCCAGAAACAGAATTTAGCAAGAACAGGATCGGATCCTGATTTTCTAAACAGAGTGCCCAAACTAAATATGCAGACCATGCCCACTTCCTAAGTCTTCCGGCAGTAAATATTCCATCAAAACGAAGCATAAGAACCCGATCTTAAACTGAATTCAAACAACAAAAAAACTACACTCCCTGAATTTTAATGAAAGAAACAATGTAATATATATCAAGATCAAGAAATAGGAACAAATGGGTTTTCATTATGACCTCNAACAGGATCGGATCCTGATTTTCTAAACAGAGTGCCCAAACTAAATATGCAGACCATGTCCACTTCCTAAGTTTTCCGGCAGTAGATATTCCATCAAAACGAAGCATAAGAACCCGATTTTAAACTGAATTCAAAANTTAGTAATCTCCTAAAGAAGAGTTTTCCTAAGCATGAAACTTGAATTCAAACCAAAATCTAAACACTTTGCCGGAAACAAAATTTAGCAAGAACAGGATCGGATCCTGATTTTCTAAACAGAGTGCCCAAACTAATTATGCAGACCATGTTCACTTCCTAAGTCTTCCGGCAGTAGATATTCCATCAAAACGAAGCATAAGAACCCGATTTTAAACTGAATTCAAACAACAAAAAAACTACACTCCCTGAATTTTAATGAAAGAAACCATGTAATATATATCAAGATCAAGAAATAGAAACAAAATGGGTCTTCATTATGACCTTACCAATCAAGCGCGGTGATAACCACGCCAGACCAAAGCGGTAGCACGCCGCGGCTAAGTATCTTAATCNTGACCTCACCAATCAAGCGCGGTGATGACCACGCCAGACCAAAGCGGCAGCACGCCGCGGCTAAGTATCTTGATCGCAATAGCGCTGCCAATAACCTCCTGTATATCCGCACCAATCAACGCCAACTCCGCCATAACCCACAGCGAAACCCTAGCCCACCACGGGTACTCCTCCCGACAATGCTCCGCCAGATGCCGCCCAGTCGCCACCCCAAGTCTCGCCGACAACATTTGGATTAAAAGCCCCATCATCGTCGCCCACATAAGCAACCACAGCAGCGAGTATCCCGCAATAGCTCCCGCCTGTAAATCACCCTCCAGATTTCCCGGATCCAGGAATGCTATGCTCATCAGAAACCCCGGACCAGTGAATAGCCATAGCTTCCGCCATGAGAAACTCGGTGCATCACCGTCTCTCTCCTCATCATCTGCGCCCGGAACGATGATCTTTTCACTGGATTCANGATCCAGGAATGCTATGCTCATCAGAAACCCCGGACCAGTGAATAGCCATAGCTTCCGCCATGAGAAACTCGATGCATCACCGTCTCTCTCCTCATCATCTGCGCCCGGAACGATGATTTTTTCACTGGATTCGTAGGCCTTCTCTTCGTCGTCTTCGAGTTCCGAAGAGCTGGAAGAAAGGAGAGTGTTGGCTTCCTCGTCGGAGGGAGACGGCATGGAGGGGCTACGGAGGCTATCGCCGGCGGCGGCGGCTGCGGCGGCTGAGGCGAGGGAACGGAGGAAGGAAAAGAAGAAGCAGTTTTCGTCGGTTGAAGAGGGGAGCGGAGGGAGGCTTATATCGACCGGCGTCATGTTTGCCGTAATAGCTATCGTGTCGTCGTGTTTGCGTTTAGGTGGAGCCCAACATTTATCATCTATAATAAAATTTAGCATAATCTTTTGTTTTTAATAGAAGAGGATTGTTTTTGTAATAAATGATTTTTTACCACTAATTTGATTTTTTAAGGATACCTTCTATGTATTTGAGTAAGGCCATGTTTGAATAGTCAAGTGAAGCTCCATAGGCAATCTTTCATCATTTTAAATGCAAATTGTAAACTTAAGTTCTGTGAACATGACTTTTAAAATAATTTCGTGCTTGGTCACACGAGGCCTAAAGCATATAAAAATTTTAAATAACAAAAAATAATAATAATTTATGGGAGCTACAAGTATCTTCAAACTAGCAGTATGAGACTTTAATGAGATATTTTCAATTTATTTTCTATCAAAGTGCTACAAATTCAAACATTTCAACTAGCTCTCTTATATCCCGGGCACATATAGAGTTTTCCTCTCTAAAAGTATAGCTTTAATTGAATGATTTTAAGCCCTTTATGGCTCTTACTTTTGTGATTCATCATATTTTTCTCCTCTTTATCTTTTCATTTCTCTCTCTTCTCTCGTGGGTTAGATTGACCAACTTTAACTTAATAGTTTTAGGATAAATTATCTCCTCATTTTCCTCTACATTGGCGTCCTCAAATGGTAAGTCCTTTTGATGTTCATAAAGCAAAATATAAGAATTTATCCCTTTTCATGAGCAATGCTAAGGATAATGATTATTCATTGGTGAAAAAATGTGTATTCAATGCAAAGATCAGTATTGAATGCATGTANGAGGGAGACGGCATGGAGGGGCTACGGAGGCTATCGCCGACGGAGGCGGCTGCGGCGAGGGAACGGAGGAAGGAAAAGAAGAAGCAGTTTTCGTCGGGAGAAGAGGGGAGCGGAGGGAGGCTTATATCGACCGGCGTCATGTTTGCCGTAGTAGCTATCGTGTCGTCGTGTTTGCGTTTAGGTGGAGCCCAACATTTCTTATCTTTGATAAAATTTAGCAATTTTTTTTGTTTTTAATAGAAGAGGATTGTTTTTGTAATTAATGATTTTTTACCACTAATTTGATTTTTTAAGAATATCTTCCTTGTATTTGAGTAAGGCCATGTTTGAATAGTCAAGTGAAGCTCCGTAGGCAATCTTTCATCATTTTAAACGGCAAATTGTAAATTTAAGTTCTGTGAACATGACTTTTAAAATAGTTTTGTGCTTGGCCACACTAGGCCTAAAGCATATAAAAATTTTAAATAACAAAAAAATAATAATAATTTATGGGAGCTACAAGTGTCTTCAAACTAACAGTACGAGAACTCTAATGACATACTTTCATTTTATTTTCTATCAAAGTGCTACAAATTCAAACATTTCAACTAGCTCTCTTATATCCTGGGCACGTACAGAGCTTTCCTCTCTAAAAGTATAGCTTTAATTGAATGATTTAAAGCCCTTGATGGCTCTTACTTTTGTGATTCATCATATTTTTCGCCTCTTTATCTTCTAATTTATATCTCTTCTCTCGTGAAAAAAATATTACATCAGTACTACGCACATTGAGTAATGTGCGTAGCCAATGAAATCACGCCACGACACCCCGTACGACAGAGTAAAAAACGGCGAGTAACACGTGGAATATCCCCCCCCCTGTTATTGTGTGTCATTCATGTGTTATTGTGTCATGGGAATATTTCTGGTGTTATAATAACACAATAACATTTGAATAACACACAATAACACATGATTAACACGGGGGAGAATATTCCCCCGTGTTACTGCGCCGCTTGTTCCTTTGTCGGGAATATTCCCTGTGTTATTCAGGTATTATTGTGTGTTATTCATGTATTATTGTGTCTTGAAAATATTCTTAGTGTTATAATAACACAATAACACATCAATGACACATGAATAATACGCAATAACACATAAATAACACGTGGGAGAATATTCCCCGTGTTACTGCACCGTTTTTTTTCCCTGTCGCGCGAGATGTCGTGACATGATTTCATTGGCTACGCACGTTACTTATAAGTGCGTAGAACTGATGTAATATTTTTTCTCTCTCGTGGGGTTTGATTGAATAATTTTAACTTAATAGTTTTAGGATAAATTATCTCCTCATTTTCCTCTACATTGAATGTGGCATCCTCAAATGGTAAGTCCTTTTGATGTTCATAAAGCAAAATATAAGAATTTATCCCTTTTCATGAGCAATGCTAAGGATAATGATTATTCATTGGTGAAAAACTTTTATTCAATGCAAAGATTATTATTGAATGCATGTGGAGTATTTTGCCGGTAAAATGTTCTTTTATATATCCCCTCTATTTACTACTAGGAAAAAAGTTAAAATTCAGAAGTAACTTCGGTTTTATTAGTCCTTTAACATATCTTTTTCTTTTTAGAATTTCATGTTAAAGAGGATTTTGTGCTTGCATGGTGTTATTATGTGAAGCATAATTTAATAATTGGTTATGTGAATGGGAGTTATATGTTATTGAAGAGAGTATTCTTACTTTTAACTTATAGAAGTGTTTTGTTTATTTTTTTTTTTTAATCATATGTATAGCTACTCACATATGTTGAATTAATTTGTCTAAGTTTTATTATGATTTATATACTTTTTAATTTATTAGTCATATCATCATGAATGTTAAGCTTTGTTATTGTGATGAATATTTCACATTAGTTAATGATATATGGATTACATGACATTGAATGGGATGAGTATATGAATGATATGTGTTGTATAAGATGTTTGTACGACCATTGACTATGATAGAGTTAATCATTTTATGTTACTAACGGTGGATGATGCATGTAAATGAAAAAGATTATTGATATTAGTGTATCTTAATTGATACAATTACAAAATGACGTTTTGTGAGAGCTTGGTATTGTTTTCCTTACCTATTATTTGGGTGTTTTGCATATCAATTATACATATTCACACAATCAAAGACTAATAATCTAGTAAAATCTATGTGAGAGTGACATCCAACCATCCAAAAATTTTTAATTTACACAATAAAATAAAATAAAATTGTTAAGGAAGGTGGAGCCCTATCCTCTATCTGTTTGGGCAGGTCTTGCATTTATAGAATGTATTTAATATATTTAAATACATGTCTTTTCTTAGTTTCACAAATTAAGGAAAGGAGCCTTAATTTCTTCCTTTGATAATTCCTTTCCCGAAATTAATCTCCCGCCATTCCTTCCTGGATTCGCAAAAATCAATCTCCCTATTTCCTCTGCTGCCTTTGGCAAATTAAAGGAAGTTTCCAAGTAACGTGCATTTTTGCATGTTTAAATTCATGCATCTCAAGCAGCCAAGGTACTCCCTTTAAAACCACTTCTCCGGGCGAGAGAGAGAGAGAGGGAGAGAGAGAAGCGTTATTGTACTCGTCGAGGCGATCGACGGTATAATTTATCAAAATAATAAAATCCTCTGCAACTCCGTGGACATAGGCAATCTGTCGAACCACATAAATCTGTGTGTTCCGCTGTGTGTTTTCTATTTTGTGAATTTCTCGTTTCAATTTATCGTTTTATTACTGTCGTTTTTTCACAACAAAAGTACCCAAAATAATTTTGGCCAATTTTATATTAGTATTAAACGACTTTCTGAGGATAATAATATTATGTCCTGATAAACAGACGTACATACGACAACCTGGATCGCACCACGCTTCATGCACAGTGACGTGATATGATCCACATCATTGTCCGGACATCGGGACGACAGACACATAATCTTTTCTCTTCTTATGAGTGTGATATTATAGCCTAACCATTCTTATTAATCTTATCATATATAATGTAGTGTGTGTGTGTGTGTTTGTGTGAGTAAGAGAGTGAGAGAGAGAATAGTACTAATAATATGCCGCACTTATGAAATGCCTTTAAGAAATGTCTATTTGCACTCTCCATGAGTCACTCTCCACCAAATGTTTACTCATAATATGAAGGAAATTCACATGCCAAAGTATTTTTCCTTTACACTTACCATATGGAAGTATGTTGGTACATAATTAAATACTAATCAATAAATATATTATAAAAATTACTCACTTAAATTGAATTTTAATCCCGATATCATTATCATGTAAATAATAACATTATAATGCAATGCACGGCTTATATATAATACTATGAAGAAAACATATATATTTTTCAATATAATTAAATTCTTAAACATTCAAAAATATAATTATGAAATAAAAATAATTTGGGACAATTACATACTTACCACTTAACCATTTTATGTTCACAAATCTAACAACTAAGATCTTATGCGAATATGCATGACACTCTAATTTTTAATATCATATAAAAAATAACATTATTATTTATTTTTTAAAAGTAAAATACGAACCAAAAGTGTTATAAATGTAAACATGAAAGTTTAGGGGTTAGATATGTAAATACATAAGAATTGTGTGTCATGCATGTAATTAAATTTCACACAAATACATAAGATAAGATGAAAACTTAAATTGCTAAACCCTTGGGTGTATAAATATAAGTATTTAACAGGGTTTTACATTACATTTATACCGCCAAATCTTATATTTCACATAAGAAAATATCATTATTTAAACTTTAAGAAAATGAAGTACACATTTTCATGGCATATATGTAAATATTAAAAGTTATGTTTTTAATATGTAAATACATAAGAAGTGAGTGGCATAAATGTAAATCTTCCTAAATATAAAAAACATGATCAATGAAGTACATATGTTGTGCATGGATGAAATGCTTTAAATGAAAAAAGCAATTATGTGGCCTCTTGCGGTACCGTCCAAGGCATGAGAAAAAGAGGAACTTTAAGAAATTTCAAAAATGTAATTTATTTCTGGCCGTTAATTAAAAAAATAATGAAGTTGCCATATGGGATCCGAAGCCAAACTAATGAGCAAATGGATATTAAAATAAAATAAAATAGTGAAAGAGAAGCTTTGTCAGCTACGCAAAATGGACGGTCTTTGATGGTTTCTATTTTCTTAGTGCAGAATATGGGCAAAGCCAGCGCAGAAGAATATTAAAGAGAAAGGGTTGAGGAGTGTGGTCTCGTATTGTTTGTGAGTGCATATAATCTGGTAAAGACTATGTATCATTGAGAGGGAGCAGAGAGAGAGAGAGAGAGAGAGAGGGATGGATGGGAGAAATGAGAGAAGTCAGACTCTTCTTAGATTCTCTGAGTTATAAAATTTAAGGAGAGGCGGAGAGATCAATCCCTTTTCTCTCATTTTTTTCCTTTACTTTTATACACGAGGGAGTGATATAATAATGGATGCAAAATATCTCGTGTTGCGTGACACCCTTACCTAGATTCTTCATCAAAAGACCGCAATGCTGGTGTTAGGCGTTTCTGCTACAATGCTCATCTATAGTGCCTACGTGAAAAAAATAAAGTCTCAAATCTCGAGTGACGTTTCCAATAATGATTGACATATGCTTTACTAGTTATGACCCTCTTCGATAGTTGTCCTCGCACATACGGCTAGGCCTTTCTTTTGAGAAGAATATAATTGAATCGAGAGTTGAGCTCAATTCAACAATTTTGTAAGATGGTCTTGATTCAGTCACTTTAGTTGGCGGGCTCGATTCAACCATGTCGATAAGTAGACTCGGTTCAACCACTTTGGTAGGTGTGCTTGGTTCAACCTCTTTGACAGATGGGCTTGATTCAGACATTTCAACAGGCGAGCTTGATTCAGCTGCTTCGGCATGTGAGCTCGATTCAACAAGCAAAATTGTGTATGCACCGCTAGATTCACAGTGGTAGAGTAATAAATTTAGCATCTTAGTGTTGCACGAAAATTCAACACACAGTCAGGTAATTAATGTGATAAATAAAGACACCAAAGCTTTTTACATTAAAAACTTTGAAAAAATGACAAATTTACGAGACCAATATAATTGCGAGTACGTAGGACCCCTCTCACCTTGAGTTAAGAAAGATAGAATTACAAAGTTCATGTACAATGATATTTCAATAATAACAAATGCAATGGGCCACGAAGATTGTTGTCAGTTGTGGAAGAGGCAATAGTCCACCGTGAATATTGTTGACAGTGGTTATAGCATCAACTTGTCCTAGAGTTTGTGTTAGAAAATGATGATAATGGTTGGTCATGTGGGTTATAGATGATTGCTTTAAGGGTTGTTTAATTGAGTAAAATTGTGATGTCTGTAGTTTTTTTGCATGCATTTGAGAAAATCATGTTTGTTATGCAGCATTATAAATACAATGTAAAGTATGAATGAATTTGAAGTTTACAACATAATTCATTTTACTGAATTTAGAATTCAACCAATTTGACTGAATTTGAATTACACTTTTCATTATATAAAAATAATACTTGTTTTCGTACCTTTTTTATTTTTAAAGGAGTTGCACTTTGTTCATCGTTGTATACGTCCTTTTTATAAATAAGTTTCTCTTCAAAATCATATGAATGATCAAGAGAAGAGGACACCAGTAAAATCAGGACATACAACAAAGTTGAAAAAACAAGAGAAAAAATGTGGAGAACTTCCGTGCAGGAAACATCGCTACGATATGTCAAGCACATGCGCCTGAAAAAGATCTGATCAAAATAGTTTGTGTCATATAATCGCCAAAGAATGCTTACAAAAGCTACCCACAACCAGAGATTCATGTATGTTTGTTTATTCTCAGGTTTAGAGTGCTCACAAAAAGACGCATATCACTTAGTTAATTACATTTTAGGAGTTGTCCAATAATACTCTTGATTCAAAGAGTTTTACTTGCATTTAAAGTGACAACTATCACAGAGCTATCAAATGACAAATATTCATAGGAGAATACTCCAATGCTTTAAAGCTCCCGCTACGCCACAGGACGGAGAGTCAGTCTCTCACAGTCTCACATGTGTAACAGAGTCATCTGCATACGGAGCCTGCAAATAAACTGAATCATCCTGAAAGGGATGTTCTCATCATTTTTCTTTTTTTATTTTTTGAAGGAGTCACGAGTTTATTTATTGTATTATACTTCTCTTTTTTGAATAAATCTCTTCTGGATCATATGAATCATCAAAAGAAGAGATAAACCAAAAAAATACAAACATACGACAAAGACAGTAAATAAGAGAAAGAACGTGGTGAGCCTATGTTTGATAAACCTCGTAAGGATATGTCAGGTATGTCCACCAAAACAAGATCGGGATGAAGCACCTTTGACTGTATCTGTGAAATAATACCTACGTAGACTACTCAAAAAAAGAGATTCAGGCGTGTTTACGTATTAAGGGGTCGGGAGTGCTCCCAATGGAACATATCCCACTTAGTTAATTGCATCATGGGGGTTGCCCCAGAATACTCTTGATCCAAATGAGCATTGCTTATATTAATAGTGACATCTAGCACAGGGCTAACAATAGAAGGTCACCTTACATTGAATGCTCTAATGTTTTTAAAGCTACTGTTAGTCACGGGGCGGAGGGTGAGTCTCTTGTGATCCCTACATAGGTAATAAACTCATCGAAGTATGAAGCCAACAAAATGATCGAATAATCCCGATGGGGAATCTCAATACTTCAAAGCACATCCGGGTTATAAGAGAGATGACAATTTGTTGTATCCCAAACATGCGACAACTTATTGGCAATCAGGTCGTCGAGATAATAATAATGAAGGTAAAAGGAGCTACATGGCTCAATAAGGGTTGTCAAAGGAAGGTAGGAGTAGTCTCTAAAAGGTAGAGGTAGGTACAACATATCCGTCATTCCAAGCTGCTAAGACCCTAAGTCTACTTGGTCGTGAAAGTAGTCGACCTAACACATCCAGATATCCCCGATTAGCAATCCATAAATTATGTCGCTTGCAAGGATCTCAGTAGCCATAAGGTCAGAGGATATAAACTCTATTCTATGACTATCAGGTGGAGCTTCAAGAGGTGGGAGTTCCACTGTCGAAGTGACGATGATGTCGTTGGAAGAGAGGGGAAACAGAGCTTTAGCTGCAAAGCTATAAACACTCCCAACAAAAGGACATACACCACATTTTGGTTAGGGAGTCTTCTAACACTCTAGGCGCACTATAGAATCTCCTATATAAAAAATGTATGTTGGGTCAATTGGGTTGGAGAAGCACAAAGACTTCTCCTCGGGACATGCAAGTATGAATGCAATTGTCTTGAGCGATCCTTAGGTACTGTGGAGGCCCTATTATATAGTTTAGGTGATATCATGCTAAGGTCATGCAGAAAAATAAAAGATAGATTTTGAAAATCACAAATCTTTTAATCATAAATTTTGATTTATCTTGAATTTTTTATTAGGATTTTAAGTAGAAATATTACGAGTTTAAGGTTCTTAATGGGTCTAAATTATAAATTTGTAATATCTCATATGCATAGAAATAAACAATAAAAGCAATTCAGGCATGCAAACACTCAATAAAAGAGCAAGACACTCTAAAATATATAAATATGGCCAAATGTCACTAGGTCAACAACATATCCCATCAAAAGCAGGAAAACGGTTGGACTCCACATATACATACCTGATCCTAGATCTATACAAAAATATGATATGAACTTAAGGTACGAGACACGAGTTGCCGCTCCGGTCCCCATCACGTGATTCGATGCATCATCCGCTTCGAAACCTGTGCTTCACCTTATTTTCAAAAAAGACTCAGCCTATAAACTATATGAAATAGATTTGAAAGAGAAATAAAATACTCAACCTGCATGAAAACAAGTGTTAATGCAGAAAGCCATGTCATGCATAATGATCCGTGCCTTTTAATCGGGTGAGTTAAATGAGACCTCTAAGCAAAGGGTTAGAAATCATTACGCGCTCCTCCTTAGTGATACATGTGTGTGTGTGCATATGTATAGACACAGCTCCTTGCAAAAGAACACTCTAATATACTACCACACACATCAAGCACACCCGCACACCGAAAAACACAAAAGTTATGCATGGTTAGCATAAACAAAACATCAAAGAACAATAGCTAAAGGCATTAAAAAGCTACCTAGCATCCTAATTCCTAACTTAACACACCATTTAACGAGAAGTGTCACAACCAACATCGAAGTGTGGGGTAAGTCTTCGAGTACATATGACTTTGCCGGGATCGTCATGCCGACCTCATCCTGAAGATCCAAGGGATCTGAAAGGTGTCACCCATCATGGATTTTGAAAAGATTTGCCCTTATATACAACTTAGCTTGCTACATACATAAATTTAAAATT
>JXCR01064112.1:126237-155990 GCA_002079205.1 Phalaenopsis hybrid cultivar | reverse complement strand
TATATATATATATATATATATATATATATATATATATATATGTATATATATATATATATATAAGAGTCATTAAATTCAAATCCGTAACATGCAAGTTGACAAAAAGTTTGATTTATTGGATTCTCAGCACAGTTATACCTGTGTCAATCCCGCTTACTTAACTTACATTGTTTATCGACATTGACCCAACAAATAATACTCGTGAAGGGATCACAACAAACACGGGGTGACTCGCCCATTGAGTATAGCCGTCCCATTTAGTAAAAGATGGTTTATTAGATATAAATTTCCTTAAAAAAAATATACATTNAAAACTCAGCATAGAAACTATATCAAATAGATTTGAAAGAGAAATAAAAGACTCAACCTGCATGAAAACAAGCGTTAGTGCTGAAAGTCATGTCATGCATAATAGTTCGTGCCTTTTAATCGGGGGAGTTAAACGAGACTTGTAAGCAAAGGGTTAGAAATCATTACGCGCTCCTCCTTAGTGATGCATGCGTGTGTGTGCATATGCATATACACAACTCCCTAAAAAAGAACACTCTAATATATTACCACACACATCAAGCATACCCGCACACCAAAAAGGAAAAAAGTTATGCATGGTTAGCATAAACAAAACATCAAAGAACAATAGTTAGAGGCATTAAAAAACTGCCAGGCATCCTAATTCCTAGCTCAACACAACATTTAACGAGAAGTGTCACCACCAACATGGAAGTGTGGGGTAAGTCTTCGAGTACATATGACTTTGTCGGGATCGTCATACCTGCCTCATCCTGAAGATCTAAGGGATTTGAAAGGTGTCACACATGATAGATTTTGAAAAGATCTGACCTTATATACAAATCTATAAAAGTCATTAAATCCAAATCCGTAACATTCAAGTTGACAAAAATTTGATTCATTGGATTCTCAGCACATTTATACCCGTGTCAATCTCGATAATTTAACTTGCATCTTTCAACGACATTGACCCGACAAATAATACTCGTCAAGAGATCACAACAACCTAGGAAAAGATGGTTTATTAGATATAAATTTACTTAAAAAAAACACACATTAGTTTTGTTCGTTTCCTCCTATCCGATTTAGCACAAAGGCAGAGAGGCGTGGGGGGCGGGAGAGGGGGGCATGCCGACAGTCGCCTCTTGCATCCCGCGGGCGCTACTCCGGCCGGTTCCGCCGTCTCTACCTCCGGCGATCCTCTTCTCTCCACGGCTGGTGCTATCACCTTCGCGATTTGCACCCCTGAGGACCCATCGGCTGGTCGTCCTCGTGGCCGCGTCAGCAGCTTCCTTTGATGAGCTGGACGCGAAGGGCTGGTCGAAGCCTCGATCCTCTAAGGTCATCNGGCCGCGTCAGCAGCTTCCTTTGATGAGCTGGACGCGAAGGGCTGGTCGAAGCCTCGATCCTCTAAGGTCATTNATAAAGGTAGGCCACATAGCAGGATAGACCTATATATAAAAAAAAAAGAAAACAAGTGCCTTGGTGGTCATGACGAAGATTAGCTTAGGATGAATCTAATAAGGTAAGAGATTACGGGTGTGCATATACTTGATTTGGATCATTTAATTTGGAAGTTAGCTAAATCAATTGATTTTGCTTGTGAAATTAAAAAAAAACCCAACAAAACTATTTTCCTAACCAAACTAAATTGAATAAAAGTTTAATTTGATTAGTTTGGATGGCTAAAATGAAATTAACTTTAATAACAAAAATAATTATGATTAGCTAAGATAACATGTATAAAAAAGAATATCAAATAATATTTTCTTAAATTTATAGTTTTGGCATTTGATGCAAATAATATTAAAGTTCATCTTTGTCATTTTTTTAGTTCATAGGTTTTATTGATTTAAAATTTGAAATAAGTAGTAACTTTTAAAATTTTATTTTTTTGCTTTTGCAAAAGCATAAACTAGAGGAATTAAGTTAACGTGTCATACATTAAAATTATGGGAGAGAGTAATTGAATGCAGGTTAAGACGTGATGCAAAGATTTCTCATAATAAGTTTGGGTTTATGCCAAACAAGTCTACTATGGAAGATATACATTTACTGAGAGGAATGATGAAGAAGTACAAATAAAGTAAGGAGGATCTACATATGTTATTTTATTGATTTAGAAAAAGCTTATGATAAGGTTTTAAAAGAAGTTTTTTGGAGAGTTTTAGGAAAGGAAGGTGCTGATACGACTTATATTCAAGTCATTGAAGATATGTATACCAGAGCTGTTACTGTGTTCGAACAGAAGGAGGATTGAACAAGTATTTTCCTATTTTAGTTGGATTACATCAGGAATCAGCTTTAAACCCATATCTTTTTGCTTTAGTTATGGATGCACTTACCAGACATTTACACGAGGATGTACCTTGGTGTGTGATTTTTGTTGATGATATCTTTCTTGTGGATAAGACTAAAGAAAGAATTTAGGAAAAACTTGAATTATGGAGGTATACATTAGAGTCTAAAGGCCTTCATTTGAGTATTTCTAAAACTGAATACATGGAATGTAATTTTAGTAGTAGTATATCTAGTGTCAGAGATATAATTATGGATGATCAAATCATTAAAAAGTGTGAACATTTTAGATATTTCAGGTCTATTGTTCAAAGTGATAGCAATGTAGATGAGGATGCTATTAGTAGAATTCAAGTTGGTTGGTTGAAGTGGAGGAATGCATTGGGCCTATTATGTGATAAAAAAGTACCATTTAGACTTAAAACGAAAATGTTATAAGATGGTGGTGAGACCTAAAACGCTTTATGCACTAAATGTTGGTCTTTAAAAGAGAAGCATAAAACTTAATTAAGTGCTGTTGAGATGAGAATGCTTAGGTGGATGAGTGACTTGACACTTGGAGATAAAATGCGAAACAAATGTATCCGTGAAAGGGTTGGTGTATCTCCAGCGGCACACAAGATTGGAGAGAGTCGTCTTAGACGGGTTTGTCATATTAAATGCTGACCATTGATGATTCAATTAGTATAGTTGATGTTTTAGATTTAACTTATGGTAAGAAAAGTAGAGTAAACCTAAAAAGACACGGACATATTATATAAAAAGTGATCTTAATTTATTAGAATTAAATGAAAATATGACACTCAATAAGACATAATGTAGAAATAAGATTCATGCAACCGACCCTACTTAGTGGAATAAAGGCTTGTTGTTGTTGTACAAAAGCAAAAATTAAATCAGTAACAAAAAAAAAATCAATAATTAAAATGACACTTCAACAACTAAACTAAACTAAGTAAGTAAGATCGGTTCACTTCAATTTTGTTGATTTTATCTGAACAATGCATAATCATGTAAGGGACAATGATAAGAACCAAAGCAGTAGATGAGCAAAATAGTTATGATAGTTGCAAGCACAATATCAACAAGTTGGATAGATATTTGACAATCCCAGTAGACAGAGGCAAAGGATACGACTAGACCGACTTAAAGGGATATTGGTTGCAGCATAGGGCAGGCCAACTACAAGGGATGAAGCTGATGGAGTGCAAAGGCCAATTGTGAGGTTCTATGAATGACGAGAGATAAAAAAATTTTGAGCAAATTGAGCTCTTGCAATTAAGGGAAACGAAAGAAACAAAGCCAATTGTGGAATAAACAAAGGATATCATCTTCTGAAACTCAACAGGAGATGATGGGTGTTGTCATCAGTTTGGGAAGCAACCATGATGACATTATATTAAGAGAAGTTTTCTACAAAGGCCGAGAATGAAAACATAGAAGTTTGACGACAAGTTTTGGAGGCCATCAACGTAAATATAGATGGAAAAGGTTGAATGTCCTTTGTTGGAAAAAATGTCTGAGCTGAAAACGGCTTTAAAAATAAGGCCAAGGCAATGAAATGATTTAAGCCAATGAGACTAGTGGGACGCCATGTTTGGAGGTGACGAATTGGATTTCGGATGCATATGATGGAGATTGAGCAGGCACTAATGGAGAGATTGTGGCAGCAAGTATGGAGACAAGGGTTGTAAAACATCGAGGACAACGATTATTGCCGAGTTTAATGGTTGGTGATCCATATTCAATAAGAAAAGTGGCAAAGTCTTCCTATAGAAGCGAACAACTATGTAAAGAATGACAACAATGTATTTCTCATAAGGCAATGAGTATTAAGAAAAGTGGAGATCAATGATTTATTTTTAATTCCAATGGTGGGTGAGAATTACAAGGTGGTTGGTGAGTAAGACTTGGGATTGGCATCAATATCTAGAGTGGTTGTTTTCGTTTGTTTTTCTCCCTTTTATTTTAGAAGGAGTCGCAGCCTGTCGATTGTCGTATACTTCCCCCATTCGAGTAAATCTCCCTCCCGAATCATGTATGTTATTCAAAGAGGAGAGAAATCAAATAAGAAAGAACATACGACAAAACGACAAACAAGAGAAAACACAAAACGTGGAGAGCCTACGTGCGGTAAACATCGCAAGGATATGTTAAGAGTGTCCGTCCAAACAAGATCAGACGAAAACACCTTAAACCGATATCCGCCAAAGAATACCTACGTAGACTACCCATAATCAGAGATTCAGGTGTAGGTGTCTGTTCTGGGATCAAGAGCACTCCCAAGGGGACGTATCCCACTTGGTTAATTACATCTTAGGGGATACCCAAGAATACTCTCGATAAAAGGAGTTTCGCTTGGATTATCGTGAACGTGGGGTAATAGGTACTCAAAAGAAGGCTATTCTGTGTGAGAACAATCACTATGCTTCAAAACTCGCGCTAAGCCATCAGACAGAGAGTGAGTCTCTCACATCCCGAATGGGTAGCGGCTCATCGACACACAGAGCCCATGGAATAACCTAAATCATCTTGACGGGGATATCCAAACACGTCAAAGCACGTCCGAACCATAAGGGCAGAGGACAAATCGTCGTACCCAAAATAGTCGGCAGCTCATCGGCATCAGACCGTCAAAATGATATCAACAAGGTCAAGGAGCGATAGGGCTCAAAGGGGCTCAACAAAAAGGAAGGTAGAGTGATCCTAAAAGGTATAGGTAATTGGGTCGGGGTACCACTGACCCATCATCTACAACTATTAGAACCCTAAGTCTACCTGGTCGTGAAGGTAGTCGACCCAACACTTCCTGAGATCCCCAGTCAGCAATCTGTGAATTGCGTCGTCCACAGGAACCTCAGTAGCCCTAAGGTCAAAAGAAAGAAACTCTATCCTATGACTAAAAGCTGGAGTTTCAAGAGGTGAGACTTATACCTGCCAAAATGACAAGGATGCCTCAGGAAGGAAAAGAAATGGAGGTTCAACTACAAAGCTGGAAACGCTCCAAACAAAAGGACTTACACCTTGTCTGGGTCAGGGAGCCTTCTAACACCCTAGACGCACTAGAAAACCACCTATAAAAAGGTATGTTGGGTCAGTCAGGTTGGAGAAGCACGAAGACTCCTCATCGGGATATACAAATATGATGCAGTTATCTAGAACAATCCTTAAGTATTGTGGAGGCCTTATTAACATATGCAGAAAAGTAAATGTTGCAATTTTTAAATCCTGAATATTTTAATGCTAAATTTTAATTATCTTGAATTTTTTATTTAGGATTTTGTAGAAAGTTACAATTTTAGGGTCCTTAATGAGCCTAGATTATATCGTGAAATTCCAGATAAACCACAGAAAAAAAATAAAAAAAAAACATGCAAGTGCAGACATGCAATATGATGCAAAAAGCAAAACAAGCCAAATCAAAATAATAAACAGGTCGGTGCCGCTGGGTCGACAACATATCCCAGAAAAGAAAAGGGCGGTCGGACTCTACATATACACGCCCGATTCTAATTTTATACATCAATATAAAATGCAGAATTAAGATACGGGGCACGAGCATCTGCTCTTGGTCCCCTCCACGTGGTTCCCACGCCAAACGCTTTGTAACCCATGCCCGTATCTTATTTCTGCTACATGACTCTCCTAGACTCTAAAGTACACAGAAAAAAAAAAAGACTCAATCCTGCATGAAAACTAGTGTCAGCGGGAAAACTTACATGCAAATAACGTATCATGGGTCATGCCTTAAAAGTGGGGGAGCTAATAGCACCTGCAAACAAAATGGTCAGAAATCATTACTTGCTCCCCCCATAGTGGTATTTGTGTGTGTATATAAATAGGTATGACTCCCTGCAGAAAAAAATGCCCTAACACACTACCATACATATGCAGCATGTAGTTATACCACAAACATAATGTAGAAGAAATATGTCTGACTAGGGCAACCAATCCAACAAAGAACAATAACCAGACATAAAAAAGACTACCTAAGCACTCTAAATTCTAGCCTAGCACACCATCTAACAAAAAATGCGTCAACCTAGTATCTAAGTGCAGGGTAGGTCTGGGTATAGTATGACTTTGGCAGGGTCGTCATACCGACCACATCCTAAAGATCCGAAGGATCTAAAGGGTGTCACGAAGAGAGGTGACACGAGTTAGATCTATTAGATCTTTAGCACAATCATACTCGTGTCAATCCCGATGACTTAACTCGCATTGCTCACCGGGATCCGATGACTTAACTCGCATTGCTCACCGGGATCAACCCAGCAAACAATGCTCGTTAAGGCATCGCGACCGACACAGGGTCACTCTTCTAAAGAGTCTGGCTCGCTATCCATGCAAATATGTAAATGCAAATGCAAACAGCCATGTGACAGAAGTGATGAGTGTACCGTGAGACAGTGACTCAAGAAAAGGTGGGCATGCCGTGGAGGCAGCGACCCGAACAAATGGGTGTGTCGTAGCGACAGTGACCCGAAGAGGTGTGTCGAGGCGACAGTGACCAAAAGTAATGGACGTGCCGTAGTGGCAGCGGCCCTAAGGTGTTCCGAGGAGGCAGTGACCAAAAATGATGGGCGTGCTGTAGCGGCAACGACCCGAAAAAGTGCAACACAAACAAATGATAATAATCATGCAAGCTAACACATACCAAATGCAACATGCAAACAAGCAAGCATGCGATATAATGCAAAAGCAAACAGATATGCAGGTGATCGGTCGACCGGACCGTGGTGGTCAGTCGAACCAAAGTGATTAGTCGACCGATTCAGAATGACCGACCGAGGCACAAATGGTGTTGACCAGTTCGAGACGATCGATCGAGGCTCAAGTGGTGTCGTTGCAAGTGCAAATGCAAGACAAAAGATGCAAGTGCAACGTACAAATGCAAGGTGCAAAGTGCAAGTGCAAGTGTCGATGCGATATGTGACATACAATATGTAACATGCAGGGCATGCACATACAAACAATGAGGTGCAAATGACCACATATGATAGCGAGTCATGCTCGTACTAATGATCTCACATGGGATACCTAAAGTTTAGACCTTTGGATGTGCGGCACCGCCGCCTCTTGCTTCAGTGAGGAAATGTGGGGAATTTCTCTCCGGATCTCCAAGGGGGAAACTCTCCACGGCGTCGCGAAATATGATAGCTACAAAGTTTTTCCTATTTTTGCGAACTCCTCCAGACTTAGAAAAGAGAGTCAGCTACAAAACCTCTCTCGCTTTGCCAAGTCCAACCTCCCAACTTCTCCAAGTAAAGCTGGGGAATCCAAAGCAAGGGGAGTGAGGGACTCCGATCCATCGGAACTTGTGCTAAGACTCACAACAAAGGGAGACACTCGGCTCTACGGAGGTGTATTTGGCCACGCACATGAAGTTCTAACCTAAAGGCTGACTCTAGGAAAACCAACGATCCATCACGCAGGCACGTCGTCGCGCCGACCCATGCCGGCGCACGCACCCTGTGTGGGCGATCGAACCCACACACCTAGACTCCATTATTTCTAAGGCTGGCTTGAAGGTAGGGAATCTCACCACCATGACGGTTGCAGACGCGTTTTCTTTGTTTGCTCTAAGCTTGTTGGCGTCTGATCCATGCTCCAGTGTGTCTCGTAGAACGTGCACAGAACAACAAAAAGATATAGGAGGCTGTGAGGTATGCGAAGTACTAAAAATAAATATTTTAGCATATAAAAATATGCGACTAAAAAAAATAGTACCTTCGTGAGAGATGATCGCTCGACGACGGTGAAAGAGGAGAAGCTTTCCTCGCAGCGGAAAAGACGTCCACGCCTCTCCAAGGCGATATACCACTGCTGCCCGGCGACATCAAGGTGCTTCGGCGAAGTTTTCGGTCGCCGGGAAGGTGGGACGACAAAGTGGAAGAGTTAGCTCGCCGGTGAAACACGGAGGAGAGCCCAAAATCCGACATTCTCCTCGCTGATTTTCTCCGGCGTAAATACGACGCCGTCGAGGCAGAAAGGTCGGCGAGGAAGAGATCCGACGAAAGGCAGGATCTCGGCATCGGAGTTGGGGGAGGGGCCGACGGATCTGCGTACGGCCAAGAAGAGAAGAAGAAGAAAATGAAGAGGGAGGTGATCGGCCAGAGCTGCNGACGAAAACACAACACCGGCAAGGTGAAAGCCAGCGGGGTGAAGAAAATTCGTCGAGGTTGGCGGGGTTGGCCGAGAAAAAGAAAGAAGAAGAAGAAAAAGAAGAAATGGAGGAAAAACGAAGAAAAATTAGGATAAAAAAAATAGAAGAGAAAGAAAAATCAGAAGAAGAAGAAGAAGAGGAAATAAGAGAAGAAGAAGAAATAGAGAAATAAAAATAAAAATAAAAATAAAAAAATTTCGGAAGAAGGGAAAGAAGAAGAAAAGAAGAAGAAGGAGAAGAAGAAGGAGAAGAAGGAGAAGAAGAAGAAGAAAAATGAGAAGAAGTAAAAAAAGGAAGAGGAAGAAGAAGAAAAAGAAAAAGGAGAAGAAGAAGCAGGAGAGAGGAGCGGCCGACGGCTGGAAGAGCACGCCGGCGTTCTTCGCCGGCGATGAAGAGACCGGCGGTGGGTGCGGCTCGAAAGGTCGAGAGGAAGAGGGACGGAGGTTTTCGCGAACGGGAGAGGCGCAGCCATTCGCGAAAACCAGCGAGAGGGAGGGTTACGGAGCTTTAAAAAAAAAAAAGAAATATTTTTTTTAATAATAATAATAATAATAATAATATTATTATTATTATTATCTCTCCGCATCTTTTGTCAAATACGTCATTGCAGTGAAATTAACTTCTCCCCTAGGTAAATTCGACGTTCCGGACGCGACCGCACTGTCCATTTCATCGTTCGGGATCGTTCAGACCACCTTTTTAGCTATTTGGGTCAAAACGATAATTTGCGCATTTTTAGCCCGCACACGAAGAGTTAACGACATGGACGTCTTCCTTAGGTAATATAGACGTCTCGGACACATATAACATCAAAAATTGATGCCAACAGTTCTATTGGGTGTCATATTTTCATTTAATTGTAATAAATTAAGATCATTTTTTATACAATATGTCCAAGTCTTTCTAGGTCTACATCTGCCTTTCTTAACATAAGTCAAATTTAAATCATCTACTCTCCTAATCAGATCATCAGTTGGTTGACGCTTAATGTGATCAAACCATCTAAGATAACTCTCTCTAATTTTGTCATTCACTAGAGCTAAACCAACCTTATCACGAAAATATTCATTTCACATTTTGTCTGTTAAGTGTAAAGCCACTCATCCACTTAATCATACTCATCTCAATAATACTTAACTTAGTTTTATGCTTCTCTTCTATAGGCCAACATTCAACCTCAAAAAGCATTGCTGGTTTCACCATCTTCTTATAAATTTTTCCTTTCAGTCTAAGAAATACTTTTCTATCACACAATCGGCTCGAAGCATTCTTCCACTTCAACCAACCAACTTGAATTCTACTAATAACGTGCCCATCTATATCACCATTACTTTGAACAATAACCCGAGATATCTAAAGCGTTCACACCTTTTAATAATTCGATCACCTATAGTTACAACTCTGTCACTAGAGTTACTACTACTAAAATTACATTCCATGTATTCAGTTTTATTTCTACTCAAACGATCTTTAGACTCCAATGTAGACCTCCATAATTCAAGTTTTTCTTAGCTTTTCTCTCTCGTCTTATCCATGATAAGGATATCATCAACGAAAAGCATACGCCAATGTAGGAGCATCCATAACTAAAGCAAAAAGATATGTATTCAGCTTTAGTTCTACTCAAACGATCTTTAGACTCCAATGTAGAACTCCATAATTCAAGTTTTTCTTAGCTTTTCTACGATAAGGATATCATCAGCGAAAAACATACACCAATGTAAGAGCATCCATAGCTAAAGCAAAAAGATATGGGCGTAAAGCCGATCCCTAATGTAATCCAACTGAAATAAGAAAATATTTGGTCAATCCTCCTTCTGTTCGAACACAAGTAATTGTTCTAGTATACATTTTATTAATGACTTGAATATAAGTCATACCAGCACCTTTCTTCTCAATAACCCTCCAAAGGATTTCTCTTGGAACCTTATTGAAGTCCATATCTTTTCTCCTAATCAATAAAAATCATATGTAGATCCTTTTCATTCTCTTTGAACTTCTCCTTCAAACCTTTAAATAAATGTATAACTTCCATAATCGACCCGCCTGACATAAATCCAAATTGATTATGAGAAATCTTTATAATACGTCCTAACCTATGCTCAATTACCCTCTCCCATTACTTTAAAGTATGACACATCAACTTAATTCCTCTATAATTTGCACTCTTGTGCATCCCATTTATTCTTAAAAATGGGTGCCAAAATACTCTTCTTCTACTCCTTAGGCATCTTTTTAGTTTTTAAAATAATNATATATATATATATATATATATATATATATATATATATATATATATATATATATATATATATATTCCCCATTATCTTATTATATATATATTTTTGAATAAGCGTGATGCGCGTGAGGAGGAAATTGCATGCCTGAGAAGGGTGTTGCGCATGCTTTCTGTAGATAGGATATGATTTTTTTTTAAATATATATATATATATGTATATATTATTATAATAATAACGATAATATAATAATATTATTATCATTCGCATATTCTTTATTCGTACGTCCTCGCAGCAAAATTAGCGTTTCTTTTAGGAAAACTCGAAGTTCCGGACGCAATCGTGCAATCCGTTTTAACATCTGGTCGTTTCAGACCATTTTTTCGACTATCATGCTCAAAACGATAATTTGCGCATTTTTAGTCCGCCCTCGAAGGCGTAGCGAAGTTGACCACCTCCGTATGTGAAATCGACATTCCAGACACACTGGCGTGGTCCGTTTCATCATCCGGAGTCATCTGGACCGCTTCGTCAAGTGATCGGGGCAATTACCAATTTCGCGCGTGGCGCGACGATTAATATTCGTTGACCAGATCGAAGTCGTCCGACGTGCCAAATGACGATCGACCTTCACCTAAGTGAAAGCCATAGCCTAGCAGAATGAACCTGGCTAAGTGCCCGTCAACACATGCCGAAAGGTCCCGGGTGAGTGTCTCGAGCCACCGGATGCTGCGGACGACCCGTAGATCATCTTAAGCCGTGCAAGTGGACACTCTACACTCGTGACATAAAAAATTTATGCCAACAGTGGTTGTAGGAAAAAAATTAGAATGTAAATAGATTTAATGAGGCTTTTAAAGGTGGGTGTTTGGAAGAAAGATCAAACAACTGTAGGTGGTGTCGATGAACTTGAAAGATAACTAATATTGTTCCAAATATGTTTTTCGGAAGAAAATCTTAGTAGGGCCAAAAGGCCTGTCGAGGTTCTACCCAATGATATGAAGTTGTTTGGATTTGAAGTAGTTACCTGAGACTCATCAAGATTATGGTAATGGAGATAGTTGGATGCTATGTTGGGTTTAAGCAGAGGCAACAAGACAAGATGATGTGAAGGGGTGCATGACCACGTGCAATTGCACAATGATATGTGAGCATAGGGATACAAATGAGATGCCAACATAGGCATTGAGGGGATTATAAAGGCAGACGAAGATGTTTGATATGAGATGATGGTTGATGAATGGTAAAAGATGTGCGGACATTTGTGATAAATAGGTGCCTACTAGCCTTTATTGTGAAATGTGAAGTGCACATCCATAGTCAGCAATATTGTGGGTGGTCATAGAAGTAGGATAATGTGCAAGGGAACGATCAAGTTGTGTGATGATGGGGATAATTAGATCACATATTTGGTTTAGGCGAAGCCATGAGACAAGATGGTAGAAGTGTCATGCGATCACGTGCAAGAGCACTATGATAGACGAACATGAAGATATAAAAGGGATGCTAATAAAGGCCTAAAGGATTATGAAAGCTGACAAATATGTTGAATCTAAGGTGAGCACTGGAGAATGGCAAATGATGCCTTGGCGTCGATGGCAAAAAGGCACCTACATGTCTTTACTATAGAGGGTGCAGCGGGCAATCATGGTCCATGATAGTAGTAGGTGGTTGTAGGCATAGGCGCTATTAGGGGTGCCAAATCAGTTTTGCAGGTTGGTTTCGGTCTGAATTTAATGTGACTCGACCCAAAATTGCTCGACTCAAACCCGATCCTATATTAAATAGGTTAGAAAGTCCAATATGAACTGGCCCACCCAAAGTCAACTCATATAACCCATTTAACATAAGGCATAACAATTCTTTGGGTCAATTTCAATCTCGGGTTAATTTCGAGTCACTTTCAGGTTGTCAGTTATTTCCGGGTCAATTTTGGCTGGACGGGTCAACCCGAACAAGGTGAGCACTGGAGGATGGCAAATGATGCCTAAACATCGATGACAAAAAGGCACCTACATTTCTTTACTGTAGAGGGTGTAGTGGGCAGTCATGTTCCATGATAATAGTAGGAGGTTGTTGGCATAAACGCTATTAGGGGTGCCAAATCAGGTTTGTAGGTTGGTTTCGGTTTGAACTGAAATTAACTCGACCCAAAATTGCTTGACTCAAACCCGATTCTATATTAAATAGGTTGTAAAGTTCAACCTAAATCGGCCCGCCTAACCCATTTAACATAAGACATAACAATTATTTGGGTTGATTTCAGGTTGATTTATGAACAAAATTTGGTTAATTTCGAGTCAGTAAGTCGATTTCGAGTCAATTTCAGGTTGACAGTTATCTCCGGGTCAATTTTGGGTTGACGGGTCAACCTGAACCCGACTCAGAAGTTTCAATGGGTTAGAATTTTTAACTCAAACCTGACTTGAGAATTATTTGAGTCAATTCGAACTCAGATTTTTTGAGATTAGTGAGCGTGTTGGGTCAATCTTTTTCTCGCTAGGTGCTATAATGGATGGCACAATCGAGGCAAGGGTGGATGTGAACTTTATAGGAGAGAAAAGCGAGATTAGGTCCCAAGTGCAGCAACAATAGAGAGCATAGAGGGATTTAAAAAAGTTTGTGCTAGTTCATCAACCCGCATTTAATAGAGAACAAATAACAAGAGATGATCCCTAAACCTAGAACTAACCTAGGGCTTCTAAACTGGACTAATCTAGGGTATGTGTATGTACCTAGGTTTTCTTCTGATTTGGAACTATCCTAAGGTGTGGTTTATAAAGATTAGAGTTGGTCGATTTTATTTATTTTTGGGGTTTGATATTTAATAGTGATTTGTTTTCTCCTAAAAATCGTCAGTCATGATGACAAATCAAGGGTTTCTAGGGGTTGTTTAGTTATTTTTCCATTATAAGAATTCTTATTAAATCGTCAATCATATAGTGCTTTTCCATCCCATGTTTTAGTTTTCTTCATAGAGTTTTGTTCTCTTTTCCCAGTTTTTAATTGTGATCAAGAGATATATTCCAAACAAATGAAAATAAGTTTATTTAAATTTTTATACTAAAGGTTTACTTCTATTTTCATTAAAGTAATAAAAAAGCATTCTTTTCATACAAAATATTTGAATCTTTCTAAAAATAATTTTGACATTTAAAGGTATTTAGGAATATAAGTTTATCTTTATTATGGGTTATTTAAATTAGGATAACCCAAGACTTATATACTCAAGAGTCTGAGGCTACGAAATCATACATTTCCCAGAAATGTATTCATTGATATAGTCACTCAATCTAAGTGAATATATAAGTTTTGCCTAGACTAAGCAAGTGAAAAGAGCCTGACAAGCTTATATTTTATTTTAGATTCCTTAAGCTCAAGGGTTTTAAGAAAATTATCTTTGAAAAAGGAATTTATTTTTTAAAGAAAAGATAAGTTGTTTTAAAAGATTTAATTGATTTTGATTTTTAGTTTTTTATAAAGAGAGTGTCNCTATTAAATTTTTTGTTTAGTACAAGCATATATGTATCTCTATATCGTCAAAAGTAGATTACACGAAAAAAATACAATAAATCATTAATAAACAGAAAATATCATGAAACAAATGGTAAAGATCCTTAATAGAAGTGCACCTTTTAGATATTACTGTTAGGAATGTATGGCTCTATAAAGTAATGACACTTCTGCAAGTTGATATTTTTTTAAGTTTTTTAAGTTTGTTGGGTCGTCTTTCTATATATATATATATATATATATATAGCCCAAAAATGCTAATATATTAACTAGAAAGAAAGATACAGATACATTGTGTTGAAGGGCCCAAACATGGCACCCAGTTCACATCATAACCACAAGTGGTTTTAAAACTAGAAAATACAGAAAAATACAGTAGAGACAAAGAAAAAACCTAAAAATGCTGAAATACAAAGTATCAGGTGGCTAGAGAGCAACCCAATTTGGTTTTTCCTCTGCCTCTGGTTCTAGGGAAGGAACAAGCTAATAAGTTGGTAAGATGATTGCCATTGCCAATGATAACCAATGTATCATCCAATATATTCCCTAGCTGGAGTCGACCTCCATTCTTCTTCTTTCTACTTGCCATTCCTCTTCCGAAGATTGGCTCACCTGATCTCGATCTACTGTGTGCTGGAGATGTGCAGATTGTTGAACATTAGAAGCAACAACATGTTGTACCGGCTGATCTGCTATTGTATCAAATGAGCACTCTCGTGTGTCTTGGCATGTGAGTGAGTCTTCTTTAAGAACAGTGAGTGGTATAAGCACAACTGGATCTGTAGCTGTAGTATGTTGTTCTTCTTCAGGAACTGTGGTGTTAGGAAGAGGATTGGGTTGCGTCTTCTCAACTGGGATAATAGGTGACTGTTCTTTAGTGATATTCGGTCTTAGTTGAGGATGTAAACGATAGAAAATAGTAGAGTTGTGGCCAAATATGCTATAATGAGAGAAATAAGGAGGGTGTTGTTCGATTTCAACATTTTGCCAATACCCGTTGTGAGTGGTTCCAATCCACACCTCATCCAAAGCTGGTTGAGTGATATCCCTCTCAACTAACACACAAGTCACAGATGGTCTGATGACAGTAAACGTAGGACTATCAATCCTGAGAGACTTACCGTAAGCAGTTGCTAAGGAGTAGAGAATTTTCAAATTGAACGGATGTAATTTTAACCCCAAAAATTTTATCCAAACTGGAATGATAGGAAACTCAACCGTTGGGTTGAAATCAACAGTCTACTTCATAATTTTTATATAACAGTTGTCGATCTTGATAGCTTTTCAAGAAAAGATGCGGGTATAATTAACATCATGAGACAACTGAATTAGTTTGTGCCGACCATCAAGTAAACTAATATTTCAACTGCCTAATAGTTTTAAAGCCTCAAACTCTTTCTGAATGATCTCCAATTTTGGGTTACCATAAATAAATTTTCCCACTAGAGCAAAACTCCAAGAGAAAGCGAGAGTATTGGTTTCAACCTCTGTGAGAATAAGCGCAGACTTCCCTTTGTTTCCCCAATTTTTTTATGAAGGTGTGATCGTCACCACCTTCAAGAGCATCGTGAAAAGATTGAGGAACATTGCAAGATTTACCTATACAAAAATCAGTCTCTGATTCTGAAAGAGCATGAGTAGGAATCAAGAGGTCGCCGGCAAGTGCAGTAGCATAAGAACGGGTAGCCATCTCTGCCGACAAGATTCTGTCAGACAGGGAGCGGGGAGACGTCATCTGAAAGGAAATGCGAACAGAGCAGTGCGAACGCGACCAAGCGAGCAGAGCAGCAGCTCTGTCGCCAGATCGAGACGAGAGGACTGCGAAGGAGGCGCCTTGGACAAATGAGGACGTCATCTGGAAGGAAATGCGATAACTCGGCCTTCCTCGTCATCAGGATGTGAAGACGGGACGCGAAGACGCGAGCACCTGTCGACGAAGACTAAGTAGACGCGGAGACTGAGCACCCGTTGACAAAGACGAAGCAGGGAATATGCGAGCACCCGTCGACGAAGACGAAGCAGGGAATAGAAATGGGAGATCCGTGTAGCAAAAAACTAGGGTTCGCCATGANTCTTTTTGAGCACTTTTAATTTATTCCATATAAAAATAATTAAATCTTTTTAAGAATTTAAAAGTGTTTGCCGGGCTTCTTTCATCTCACTCAGCAAAAAGTAGTTATATTTGTTCTCCTATATATCTCATCCATCAATTTGAACCTTTTTTCTGTTATCCTATCTATCCCAGAAAAGTGAAATAAATATGAATACAATTTCACATACAAGGAAGGACAGGCAAACACACATTCACATGTTAATCTTGCAATTTATCCACATCACAGGGATTCCACTAATTTTTTGAATTTATATGTACAAATACATTCACATTGTATAAAATTAAAATTAGGCGACCTATGCATATGATTACATGAATGATCCATAGGATTTAAAGCTTATGGGGACTGGAACAATACTTTGGAGTGATGGAGATTGCAGATGATGAGGCAAGAATACAATTTGCTACTCTGTATCTCTCAGACATCGCTATGCTATGGTGAAGAAGAAGTAAATGAGACATCGAGAAAGGTATATGCACCATGACCACTTTTAATGATTTCAAGAGAGAGTTAAAGAGACAATTTTGCCCCAAAAATGTGGACAACTTATGGGGACTGGAACAATACTTTGGAGTGATGGAGATTGCAGATGATGAGGCAATAATACAATTTGCTATTCTGTATCTCTCAGACATCGCTATGCTATGGTGGAGAAGAAGTAAATGAGTCATCGAGAAAGGTATATGCACCATGACCACTTTTAATGATTTCAAGAGAGAGTTAAAGAGACAATTTTGCCCCAAAAATGTGGAAGATGAAGATAGAGCCCAGTTGTAAAGGCTCAAGTAGACAAGATCGATTCGGAAATATATTAAGGAGTTCACTAGCTTGGTCCTCGAAATCCCTGAAATGTCAGGCAAAGATGCTTTATTCAACTTCATGGATGGACTTCAACAATGGGCGAAGATGGAGCTTAGGAGACGTGGAGTACAAGATCTCGCTACCGCCATCGCTGTTGCGGAAAACTTGATCGACTATACTAAGGAGTCTACAAAACCAAAGGAAAAGAAGAGCAATTATGTCAGAAGTGGGGGAAACCGAGATCAACACAAGGAAGAGGGTCTTCGTGAATTGACCCCATTCAAGGGAAGAGACAAGGGGAAGTCTAGAAACAACAATAAGACTAAACCATACAACAATTGTTTTTTTTTGTGGAGGACCGCATTGAGCGAGGGATTGTTCTCAAAAGAAAGTTCTGAACTCTCTCCTCGCAAGCCATCAAGAGATAGACAAAAGTGATATGGACGCACAGGTGGGAACCATGCGACTACTCAATGCGGTACGCCCTCTCCAAAAACCCCGACAAAAGGACTTCTCTTTGTAGAAGTGATTATAGGCGGGACATTTACTAATGCAATGATATATAAAAGAGCTTCTCACATCTTTATCTCTATTAATGAAGCAAGAAGGATGAGTCTACAAATGACCGGAGGTGGGGGCTCCATCAAGGAAGTTAACTTAGCTGCTAGACAAATCCATGGAGTGGCTAAAGGAGTGAAAACCTGTCTTGGAGATTTGTCAGGTACACTGAATTTCTCCATCATTCCTACGGACGATTTCAAAGTAATCCTTGGTCTAGAATTCTTGGACCAAGTAAGGGCATTCCCAATACCGTTTGTCAATAGCATGTGCATCATGGAAGGCGACCAAGCTTGTCTAGTACCGACGACGAGAACTAGGCAGTAGGAGACCAAGATGCTATCGACCATTAAATTCAAGAAGGGCATTCGACGAGAGGAGGAGAGCTACTTTGCTATCCTTCACGACTCTGATGAAGAGTTTAAGCCTAAAGAAAACACACTAAGGGAAGTAGTGAAAGTATTTGAAGAGTTTAAAGATGTTGCACCACCAGAATTGCCATAAGAACTACCGCCAAGATGGGAGATCGATCATCAAATTGAGCTGGAGCCAGGGACTAAGCCACTAGTAATGGGAGCTTACCGCAATGCACCGCCAAAGCTGACAGAACTATGCAAACAATTGAAGGAGTTGTTGGAGGCAGGATTTATCCGACCATCTAAAGTTCTCTTCGGTGCACCAGTTCTATTTCAGAAGAAGGATGGTTCCTTACGCATGTGTATAAACTATCTGGCTTTGAATAAAATTATCGTGAAGAAAAAATATCCAATTCCTCTCATCGCCGACCTTTTTGATCAACTGTGGAGCGCATAATACTTCTCAAAATTGAATCTTCGATCAGGCTACTACCAAGTGAGGATAGCAGAAGGGGATGAACCAAAGACCACTTGCGTGACAAGGTATGCGTCGTTTGAATTTTTTGTTATGCCTTTTGGGCTAACCAATGCACCTGCTACATTCTGCACCTTGATGAACAAACTATTCCAGTCGTACTTGGATCATTTTGTTCTTTTCTACTTGGATGACATAGTAGTGTATAACAACACACTCCAAGATCACCTAAAACACCTCCGAGATGTATTCAGAGTTCTTAGAGAAAATAAGCTATACATCAAAAAAGAAAAATGCACATTTGCCAAGTAAGAAGTGTCAGTCTTGGGGCATAAGTTAAATGAGGGAAAGCTTATGATGAAAGAAGGCAAGGTCAAAGCCATCCAAGATTGGGAGCATCCTACCAAGGTATATGAACTAAGATCCTTCCTGGGACTTATTAATTATTATCAGCGATTCATAAAAGGCTAATCTACAAGAGCTGCTCCGTTGACGGACTTACTCAAGAAGAGTAAGTCATGGGAATGTAATGGTAAGTGTCATGAAACATTTGAAGACCTCAAACAGGCAATCAGTGAAGAGCTCATACTCAGCCTTTCTGATCATACTAAGGTATATGAAGTGCACACTGATGCTTCAGAATTTGCTATAAGAAGGGTACTCATGCAAGACAAACACCCAATTGCCTATGAAATCTGAAAACTTAATTAGACAGAGCTTTGCTATACAGTCCAAGAAAAGGAGATGACGGTCATTATAGATTGCCTTAGAGTATGGAGACACTACTTGCTTGACTCCAATAATAAGGTCATGATAGATAATATTGCCACCAACTACTTCCAGAACCAGAAGAAGCTAAGTCCCAAGCAAGCAAGATGTCAAAATTTTCTGGCAGAATTTGACTACATCTTGGAGTATAAGCCAGGAAAGGCTAATGTAGTAGCAGATGCGCTAAGCCGAAAAGTTGAATTTGCAAATATGTCATAAGTCTCCAGCTCCCTCATAGGCAAAATAAAATAAGGTTTGACCTCCGATCCACAAGCCGAAAGTATTATTACTTTGGTGAGGGAAGGAAATGCCAGAAAGTTTTGGATGGATGAAGATATCATTTATGCTAAAGGACGATGCATCTACATACCAAGGTGGGGCACTTAAGAAAGGAGCTAATCAAGGAATGTCATGAATCTTTATGGGCAAGACATCTAGGTATGAAGCGAACCCTTGCACTTCTGAAAAGAAATTACTATTGGTCATGGATGAAAGATGTGATAGAAGAATATGCTCGCACTTGTTTTGTATGCCATCAAGACAAAGTTTTTCTTCAACAACCAAGGGGGTTGTTAAAACCGCCACCCGTTCCTCGAAGACCATGGGAGAGGGTCTCTATGGACTTCATCTCTAGCTTACCAAAATCAGATGGATTTGGAAGCATTCTAGTTGTGGTGGATAGATTTAGCAGGTATGCAACATTCATTGCTGCACCCACCGATTGTACTGCCGAAGAAGCTGCAATACTCTTCTTATGCAATGTAGTAAAGCTATGGGGGATGCCACAAAGCATCATCAACGATCAAGATCCTCGCTTCACTGGAAGATTTTGGATCGTATTATTCGAAATGATGGGATCAGATTTAAACTTTTCTGCAGACTTTCATCCTCAGAGCGATGGACAAACTGAGAGAATTAATGCTCTCTTAGAGCTATACTTGCGACACTATGTGAGTGTCAATCAACAAAATTGGGCCAAATTGCTAGATGTGGCGCAATTTTCTTTCAACCTACAAATAAACGAATCCACCAACAAGAGTCCTTTCGAGATGGTCATGGGACAGCAACCCATGAGTCCCCTCTCCCTTACAACCAACTATGAAGGGAAAAGTCAACCAGCCTTCAAGTTTGCCAAATTTTGGAGTGAGCAAAGGAAGCTAGCTCGAGCAACATTACATAAAACTGCAAAGAAGTAAAGAAGTGGGTAGACAAAAAACGAAGGCATATCAAGTTCAAAGAAGGAGATCTAGTCATTGTGAAGCTTCTACCTCAACAATTCAAAACATTCCGGAAGGTACATAAATGATTGATTGAAAGATACGAAGGCCCTTTTGAAGTAATGAAGCAAGTAGGAAATGTCTCTTATAAACTCAATCTTCCACCAAAATTGAAGATACATCCAATCTTTCATGCAAGCATGTTGAAGCCTTATTAGGAAGACATGGAAGACCCTTCCAGGGAGGATCTCGAAGCGAGCACCTACAACGGTAATCTCCTCCTTCGACAAAGAAGTCCAAGAAATACTGGCTGACAGAGTGATGAGACGACGAGGGGTGCCAAACTATAAAGAGTTCCTCATCAATTGGAGAGGATTGCCTGATAATGAAGCTAGCTGGGAGCATGAAGACACACTATGGCAATTCAAGGAGAAGATTCAACAATATCAAGAGGAGAAGCACAATGAGGGCATTGCGAGCTTAAGTGGGGGAGAGTGTCACACCCCGCCATCAGCAAAACAAACATGAGATGGAATACTCTAGAAGAGTATAGATGGAGGAAAACATTCTATAAGATTCTCCCTCATTCTAGAGAATGGAGGCCCCAAGAATAACCTAGAAGGATCTAGAATATGTATATACATAAGAATGGTGTAGAACTATCTAGAAGCTAGAATATTATAATGTAATCTAAAAGCTTCCCTTGGACTTGGAAGAGTTTATAAATAAGAGTCCCTCCCCTCATTCCAATCCATCCAAGGTTTCAAGCATTCAAGCTTTGTAATCTCTCTTTTCTTAGTGAAGCATTTTCTTCTCCAACTCTTCTCCCTATTCTTCTTCCGAGAGTGCTTTGTGTTTACAAATTGTGAGGGTTAGACTGATTTAGTGCCAAGGGAGAGTGCTAAAGCCGCACGGGTGACTTGAGGAAAGTTAGTCCGTGACAATAAATCCTAAATAAATTTTAGCAGAACATGGATGAAAGTTTTGTTTTTAGAATTTGAACAAATAAACATGGTAATTTCATAGTAAAAGCATCACATATGCATGGAAAAGTACAATTTATGAGAAAGCCCTATGTTATTTTCATGAAACATGGCTAATTGTTGATGTAAAAGTTTTAATCACATGTAATATAATATTTCAAAATCAAAAGCCTTATGCTTATATGCATTTAATTTCGGTTTGCACAAATTAATGGTGAAAACATTTTGATTTTCATTTGAAAATATATAATACATGCATTAAAAGATGAGGGGGATGAAAGCCCTTGGGATTTGAACGAAATTTTAAAAGAATTGTTGAAGAAATATGATACTTTTGCTTTAAATTTGGTTGCTTTGAATTCAAGATCTTCCTTGCCTTGCTCCTTAATATTCTTCTCAGTTTGATGGGTAAAACCTTAATATGATTTCAGTTTTGGGGATTTGAAATTGAGAAAGCAAGAAGAAAAAATAAGAAACTCAAGTTAGAGGAGGAAAGGAAGAAAATGACGTGCATCCACTTTTCTTTGCTTTATCCCACGGTCTTTAATGAGAAGAAGAAGAATTTCGACAAAAATCCATGGGAAAAGAAGAAGCTGCCTTGGAAAGTTAATAGGAATCAAATTTTGTGTTGTAGTCACGTCCCTTTTCTTGGGGACAGTGGGTTATGATAACTTTAGTAGTGGGGGTGGTTTTGGCAAGTAGTGGGCTAATTGAATTTTATGGTCATGATTGATTGACATCAAGGGGATTTCGATTTATAACACATTGACCAATGAGAAATGATCAATATGATCACTAAGGTGGCATTTAGTAATAATTGATTAATTAATTAATTAAGCCAAGGACATTTTTATAAATAAACTTACAAATAGAGGATGGGTCTGTAAAATTGACAAGGCTATTCAGAAAAACTTGAAATTGTATACCATTTTGAAGAGGATGAAATAAAGAATCCATTTGTTTAAACAATTTGAAAAATGAAGTTGTATATCAAAAGTTATGGTTGTTTGAAGTTTAAGTATGGTTAACCAGAAGGTGGTTATGGTGGTTAAAAAGTTAACTTTTGACAAAAAATTTGACTATGGTCAAATAACATGAGTTCAATGGTCTAATTGGTTTTGACTAATTCAAGTTCTATAAAAAGATATGACCGGTCAAAGTGGGTCTCACCTTAAGAGAGAAAATAATCAATTTAGACAAAAAAAAATTATTTGACTAAATTGTTCAAAAAGGTGTATTTTGGAGTTTTAAATAAATTTTGTTGAGGATTGGAGTCAATTTGAAGCCTTTTGAAAGAATTTTTGTCAAATTATTGTTTTGTTTCTCTTTCCTAATCATCATTTGCTCAAAATGTGTGCAAATGGGGCCAAAATTGAGCACCCAAGGACTCATTCGAAAGATTTTGATGAGATGAACACAATGGTGATGTTCTTTTTCAAAAATGATGAGTCGTTGAAAAATTGACAATTTTCATGCATGAAAGACTTGGTAGACAGTTTTACGTAAAAATCATTTCAACTGATCATCATATTGGTTTGCATGGTTCTTATTAGTTATAATAAGCTTCATACAACTTTTAAAATAAGCTCTTGAACCTTACAATCATCTTTAGAGAGAAATCAATAATTCTAGGGTTTAATTGGATTGAGCTCGAGTGAAGTTCAATTAANCGCTAAGGTGGCATTTCGTAATAATTGATTAATTAATTAATTAAGCCAAGGACATTTTTATAAATAAACTTAAAAATAGGGGGTGGGTCTGTAAAATTGACAAGGCTATTCAGAAAAACTTGAAATTGTATACCATGTTGAAGAGGATGAAACAAAGAATCCAACTGTTTAAACAATTTGAAAAATGAAGTTGTATATCAAAAGTTATGGTTGTTTGAAGTTTAAGTATAGTTAACCAAAAGGAGGTTATGGTGGTTGAAAAGTTAACTTTTGACAAAAAATTTGACTATGGTCAAATAACATGAGTTCAATGGTCCAATTGGTTTTGACTAATTCAAGTTCTATAAAAAGATATAACTGGTCAAAGTGGGTCTCAACTTAGGAGAGAATAATCAATTTAGACAAAAAAAATTTATTTGACTAAATTGTTCAAAAAGGTGTATTTTGAAGTNCTTAGGAGAGAAAATAATCAATTTAGACAAAAAAAAATTATTTGACTAAATTGTTCAAAAAGGTGTATTTTGAAGCTTTAAATAAATTTTGTTGAGGATTGGAGTCAGTTTGAAGCCTTTTGAAAGAATTTTTGTCAAATTATTGTTTTGTTTCTCTTTCCTAATTATCATTTGCTCAAAATGTGTCCAAATGGGGCCAAACTTGAGCACCCAAGGACTCATTCGAAAGATTTTGATGAGATGAACACAATGGTGATGTTCTTTTTCAAAAATGATGAGTCGTTGAAAAATTGACAATTTTCATGCATGAAAGACTTGGTAGACAGTTTTACGTAAAAATCATTTCAACTGATCATCATATTGGTTTGCATGGTTCTTATTAGTTATAATAAGCTTCATCCAACTTTTAAAATAAGCTCTTGAACCTTACAATCATCTTTCAAGAGAAATCAATAATTCTAGGGTTTAATTGGATTGAGCTCAAGTGAAGTTCAAATATNTGCATGAAAGACTTGGTAGACAGTTTTACGTAAAAATCATTTCAACTGATCATCATATTGGTTTGCATGGTTATAATAAGCTTCATCCAACTTTTAAAATAAGCTCTTGAACCTTACAATCATCTTTACAGAGAAATCAATAATTCTAGGGTTTAATTGGATTGAGCTTAAGTGAAGTTCAATTATGTTTCATTCAAAGGAAAGGGAATTGACCAACAATGAGGTCAACATTGTGGTCTTTGATACCACAACATAAGGGTGGAAAGATTATCATTGTTCTTATCATCCACATTTGAGGGGTGAGGGACTTTTATATTCTTAGAGATGGAGGTGCAACAACGGTGCAGCTGGGTATATGGTGGTGAAATTTGGAAGGGTTGCTAATTTGAAGCTCACGCACATCAGATGTTTATGAACANGAGGTGCAACAACGGTGCAGTTGGGTATATGGTGGTGAAATTTGGAAGGGTTGCTAATTTGAAGCTCACGCACATCAGATGCTTATGAACATGAATGATCAAAAGTAGTTTTGATGTCATATTAGAAAGAAAGAAAAAATGAGTAATTGATCTCTATTAAATTTTTTGTTTAGTACAAGCATATATGTATCTCTATATCGTCAAANGAGGTGCAACAACGGTGCAGTTGGGTATATGGTGGTGAAATTTGGAAGGGTTGCTAATTTGAAGCTCACGCAAATCAGATGCTTATGAACTTGAATGATCAAAAGTAGTTTTGATGTGATATTAGAAAGAAAGAAAAAAATGAGTAATTGATCTCTATTAAATTTTTTGTTTAGTACAAGCATATATGTATCTCTATATCGTCAAAAGTAGATTACACGAAAAAAAATACAATAAATCATTAATAAACAGAAAATATCATGAAACAAATGGTAAAGATCCTTAATAGAAGTTCACCTTTGAGATATTACTGTTAGGAATGTATGGCTCTATAAAGCAATGGCACTTCTGCAAGTTGATATTTTTTTAAGCTTTTTAAGTTTGTTGGGTTGTCTTTCTATATATATATATATATATATATATAGCCCAAAAAGGCTAATATATTAACTAGAAAGAAAGATACATATACAATGTGTTGAAGGGCCAAACATGACACCCAGTTCATACCAAAACCACAAGTGGTTTTAAAACTAGAAAATACAAAAAAAATACAGTAGAGACATAAAGAAAAAGCCTAAAAATGCTGAAATACAAAGTATCAGGTGGCTAGAGAGCAACCCAATTTGGTTTTGCCTCTGCCTCTAGTTCTAGGGAAGGAACAAGCTAATAAGTTGGTAAGATGATTGTCATTGCCAGCGGTAACCAATGTATCATCCAATATATTCCCTAGCTGGAGTCGGCCTCCATTCTTCTTCCTCCTCCTGTAATATATTTGTCATTCCTCTTCCGAAGATTGACTCACCTGATCTTGATTTACTGTGTGCTGGAGATGTGCAGATTGTTGAACATTAGAAGCAACAACATGTTGTACCGGCTGATCTGCTATTGGATCAAAGGAGCACTCTCGTGTGTCTTGGCATGTGAGTGAGTCTTTTTCAATAACAGTGAGTGATATAAGCACAACTGGATCTGTAGCTGTAGTATGTTGTTCTTTTTCAGGAACTGCGGTGTTGGGAAGAGGATCGGGTTGAGTCTTCTCAATTAGGATAATAGGTGGCTGTTCTTTAGTGATATTCGGTCTTAGTTGAGGATGTAAACGATAGAAAATAGTAGAGTTGTGGCCAAACATAGTATAATGAGAGCAATAAGGAGGGTGTGGTTCGATTGCAATCTTTTGCCAATACCCGTTGTGAGTGGTTCCAATCCACACCTCATCCAGAGCTGGTTGAGTGATATCCCTCTCAACTAACACACAAGTCACAGAGGGTCTGGTGACAGCAAGCATAGGACTATCAACCCTGAGAGACTTATCGTAAGCAGTTGCTAAGGAGTAGAGAATTTCCAAATTGAACAGATGTAATTTTAACCCCAAAAATTTTATCCAAACTGGAATGATAGGGGACTCCGCCTTTGGGTCGAAATCAACAGTCCACTTCAGAATTTTTATATAACGGTTGTTGATCTTGATAACTTTCCAAGAAAAGATGCGGGTATAATCAACATCATGAGACAACTGAATTAGTATGTGCCGACCGTCAAATAAACTAATATTTCAACTTCCCAATAGTTTCAAAGCCTCAAACTCTTTCCGAATGATCTCCAATTTTGGGTTAACATAAATAAATTTTCCCACTAGAGCAAAACGCCAAGAGGAAGCGAGAGTACTGGTTTCAACCTTTGTAAGAATAAGAGCATGCTTCCCATTTTTTTTCCCCCAATTTTTTTATGAAGGTGTGATCGCCACCACCTTCAAGAGCATCGTGAAAAGATTGAGGAACATTGCAAGATTTACCTATACAAAAATCAGTCTCTGATTCTGAAAGAGGAGCATGAGTAGGAATCGAGAGGTCGCCGGCAAGTGCAGTAGCATAAGAACGGATAGCCATCTCTGCCGACAAGATTCTGTCGGACAGGGAGCGGGGAGACGTCGTCTGAAAGGAAATGCGAATAGAGCAGTGCGAACGCAACCAAGCGAGCAGAGCAGCAGCTCTGTCGCCAGACCGAGACGAGAGGACTACGAAGGAGGCGTCCTGGACAGGCGAGGACGTCGTCTGGAAGGAAATGTAATAACTCAGCTTGTCTCGTCGTCAGGATGCGAAGACGGGACGTGAAGACGAGAGCACCTGTCGATGAAGACGAAGTAGACGCAGAGACCGAGCACCCGTTGACGAAGACGAAGCAGGGAATAGAAATGGGAGATCCGTGTAGCAAAAAACTAGGGTTCGCTATGAGGTGAAACCCTAGCAGAGTGGAACGAAACCATGCCGGCTTTGGGCCGTCTTTCTATATATATATATATATATATAATGATGTGCAAAGTTATATATAGTAAAGATGCTCTCACTTTTTGTTATGTTGTATTAGCTTGAAATAGGCATAGAATGTAATGGAGCTCAAATTCCCTAAAAGGCGTAGTGCTAATTAATTAATAAACAAGTTAATCACCAAATAAAATAATTTTTGATCTGAATTTTCATTATTTCTATCACATTATATTACTGGTCTTATCAATAATCACTAAGCTTACAAATATTGACCAACAATCATGCAACCTTTATAACTTCCTTCATTATTGCTTAGTTCTAGTTATTCTGTTAAAATAAATACCTAATCTGAATAGAGTGTTTAATTTAGTCCGTTAGTTCCTTAAATATGATTCGAAATAGGTTCTCAATTATAATCATTATTTAATTTGTTAAAAAAATATTTTAAAGCTCACAAATAAGATGTGAAATGAGGGCATCCCGCTCAAATCAAGAAGCATAAAAAACTTTATTTGTTTTGAAACACAATTATGTGTAACATCATTCATGAACTTCCCATGAAATTTTCATTGAATTAAATAATGATTTTAAGTATCCGACTATTTTGACAATATTTGAGGGGACAAGGGGCTAAATTGAATTATTTAAATAGTCTATGACTAAAATGACTCTTCATAAATAGCCCATGGAATATTTTGATCACTTTCTCGAATCTCATTATTCCTAGTGAAAAAGGGGAAGATTTTTTTCGCCATATTCTCTTGCGTATGAACACTTGATTTCTACATTTATAATGATTCATGTTAGGCTGTCATTTAAAGTGCCTACAATTTTAGCTTAATTAGTAATAACTCTTCTAAAGTGGTTATTGAGCAAAGCTAAAATAATATTTTTTAATAAACTGAAAAGTCTATAATAATGATATTTCAAAATTCAATGTCACTGTCTAATAGGTTATTTGAAGTGATTGAATAATCCCACTGTACCATGAGTGCCACTACGTTTTGGTTTCATTTTGTTATTATCTTCTTTAATGGAATGCTTTATCTCTTCTTTTAAAAATGATAAAGGAATATTTTTTCCATATAAGCAATAAATAATTTTAAAATTTGGGGATACCAGGCATAGCATATGTATTGCACATTGAACAAAGGGATGATAACTGGCATATCATATGTTGTACAAATTCAAAACGAACCTTTTAGATGTGCCAATAATATCAGTATTGGTGTATGCAGAAAAGGGATACCTTTTTGATCAATTCAATAAAACTCATTAAAAAATGAGCTATAAAGAATAGATTTAACACCTAAATAAATAATCAACAAGAATGACTAAAAATGAACTTCAAATATGATGATGATGAATCAAAGTAATTTACAAATAAAAACTAAATGTGCATACACAATTGTTCTCCTTACTAACTTTGTGCCACTGACGGATCCACTAATGATTTACCTTTTGCGTGTTTGAGGAGGCAATTATTTCATAGGAAAGTTTAGGCTTTGCCTAACGAGCAAACCTTGGTGCGTGGTGGTTGAAGTTTTCTCAACATCTGGAATGGATTTATTGGGAATGACTAGTTACGTGAATGAGCTACAGAGTTTGAGGAAGTTAAAAGTTATGGAATGCTTATCATTGGCAAGGTAGGAATTAAATGCTTTAACCCTTTACTGTACTGCTGCAGGCCACAGAAATTAGAGGGAACCACTCTTCAAGTAATAGTTCTACGGATTTATGTTCTACACACATAATTCGTTCTAGCACACTATAAAGTCAGTCTTGTTGTGTGAAATGGTGAAGCATTTTTAACCCCTTTCTTAGAAATTTATGGCTTTTATACCTTGTGATATTCCTAGCGCTGCTGTAGCTTGTAGATGCTGTTCTAAAATGATTTGCAGAAATGCATATTCTTAAAATTTGTATTGAATCTTGAAATATAAAGTTAAATTGATTAAAATTCTTATTTAATCAGTAAAAGNCATATGTATTGCACATTGAACAAAGGGATGATAACTGGCATATCATATGTTGTACAAATTCAAAACGAACCTCTTAGATGTGCCAATAATATCAGTATTGGTGTATGCAGAAAAGGGATACCTTTTTTATCAATTCAATAAAACTCATTAAAAAATGAGCTATAAAGAATAGATTTAACACCTAAATAAATAATCAACAATAATGACTAAAAATGAACTTCAAATATGATGATGATGAATCAAAGTAATTTACAAATAAAAATACACAATTGTTCTCCTTACTAACTTTGTGCCACTGACGGATCCACAAATGATTTACCTTTTGTGTGTTTGGGGAGGCAATTATCTCATAGGAAAGTTTAGGCTTTGCCTAACGAGCAAACCTTGGTGCGTGGTGGTTGAAGTTTTCTCAACATCTGGAATGGATTTACTGGGAATGACTAGTTACGTGAATGAGCTACAAAGTTTGAGGAAGTGAAAAGTTATGGAATGCTTATCATTGGCAAGGTAGGAATTAAATGCTTTAACCCTTTACTGTACTGCTGCAGGCCACAGAAATTAGAGGGAACCACTCTTCAAGTAATAGTTCTACGGATTTATGTTCTACACACATAATTCGTTCTAGCACACTATAAAGTCAGTCTTGTTATGCGAAATGGTGAAGCATTTTTAACCCCTTTCTTAGAAATTTATGGCTTTTATACCTTGTTATACTCCTAGCGCTGCTGTAGCTTGTAGATGCTGTTCTAAAATGATTTGCAGAAATG
>JXCR01064112.1:90712-126143 GCA_002079205.1 Phalaenopsis hybrid cultivar | reverse complement strand
TTTTGTTGACCTACTTATAGAATCTAGAACTAACACATTTATATTAGACATGTGCCTGATTTTCATGAGCTTATTCATATTAAACTAGCTATTATTTACCATAATTATAAGCGTTTTATTGTTGTGAAAATGGGCTGTATTGAATTTACGCCTAATGATGAGATCACGGTGGGTTTAAATTGCTTTAATCTAGACATCTAAGAAATTTAATGAAAAAAGATCTAATACCATTTTAAGCCGTGCAATGCATCGGTTCTAATATCTGCAAATGAAATTCTTAAAAAAAATTGGTATCCACTCAATTTTCAGTGCAGTTGATTTGGCTTTATTCATGAGCATATTATAAATTTTCTGGATTATGCTTTTTATATACCTCTTTTATATGATTCTACATCTAATCATCCACCAGATATTTCTATGCTTTTGTTTCTATGGCTATTTTTGTTGATGAAACTGTGTCCATTAATGATGATGGATTCCTGAAATATTTTATTCATAAATGAGACAACTTGATCGTAATGATTCATGGATCACTTTATGAAAAAATACAATTTATTATAACTTGCTTGATGAATATTGATGGATATTTTCGATTCATGTGGATATATTGAAAATTATTGTTTTTAATTTGGTCGAAAGCATTACATCAAACAGTGATCTAGAACAGTTTATTTGTTGTTTTGTGTAAATTTTTATTTAATTATCAATGTGCTAGTGATGATAGCTAAGAAAGTTGCATCTTATTTCTTAGCTTTAGGTTAGCTTGAAATGATTTGGCGTAATTTCATCTCTTGTTTTTGTTTTAGTTAATTTTCGTAAGAGTTTGAAACCTTTAAACTGATACAGCATTATATTGGTTAAATTGCTGTAGTTTTTCTTTTTGGGTGGTGTTTTAAGTGCATGTGGCTTGGGTGATGGAGCTTTGGAGTTATATACAATGAATTGAGGGGTGGATATTATTGTTTTGTGGCAGGTGATAGAGTTTGAGGGCGTGTTGTTTCTCCAGTCTTTTGTGGCCGTGCAGTTTCCTCTTATGAGTCCTATTTCCTTAGTTGATTATGATTTTCGTGGCAGTTTTTGCTTGGGGATAAGGCATATGGTTTGGTCCTCTTCTATAGCCCTATTTATTATTTGGTTGATTCAGCTAAGATATAATTTGAATCAAAGCCACAAGTTGGCTTAGTTAGGTATTATATGATTTTAAACTTAAATTGAGACTGATTATATTCTCATTTTATTTGCTAGTATAATTTATGATGGCTATAAATAATTGATCCGACACATGTAATTGATAACTTTTGATTTGAATGATATTTCTCTTTTCAATTTCATTCATTTCAATGCAAATTGATGTGTTAATCTTCGAGCATGGCACAATTGCGACTTCTAATTCAAAAACAATTTATCACCACATACAAAGCTCCAATGAGCCACACATCACATTTACATTCATGAAATAAAAAAAAACTTAAAAAAATTAATTCAAGCCCAAAATTGTTAATTGCTTAAATTCAATTAACTATTTATAGACTCTTTATCACCTGGGCAAGTTAATAAGGTTAGCATAAGATTAGCCTTAATTTAAGCTTTTATTATTTTCAATTGATAAAAAAGAAATCTCCCACTTTAATTTAACTCACTTAACAGCAGAATTAAGATTGAAACTATTTCAAATCATGTCAAACTATTCTGAAGATAGGAGATAAAGTACAGTATTTTCTGTCATCATCGTTGATATGTTCATAATTATATAGTCTTTTCTGCCATCATCACCAATATGTTCATAATTATATACAGTCTATCTCTATTCTTGATGCCAACTTTTTAATGAATTTTTCTTTGTTTGAATTTCAATATTACTTTTTTATTTTTGATAAAAAAATACCCCATCACCATTTATGGGTTGTTTGCCCAGAAGTTTCGTGCAGCTGGATTCATTGTAAACGTATCCCCGGTGAGTGTTCACTATGCCATGAATTCGCATCATCTGTATGGGCATTGATGATAGCTGTTAATTTTATATTAATTTACCTTATGTCTGCTTCATGGTGCTTCATTTCATGTTTTGGGGCTTCATCGTCCAAGATTTTCATGGTTTTCTAAGAAGTAGAGAGGTCTCTCGATTATATACTTAAAGAAGTTGCTCTCTTCTCATACAAGAGGTTTGGAACTCCGGTTGGATGGAGGCAGTCCACTACATCCATGGTAAAATTTAGTCAAAGGCGCTAGGTGCAAAGCGAATAAAGGCACTAGTTAAATAAGCAATTCAAGAACAAAGGGAAAAAAAAAAGGCGCTAGATATATATTCCATGAGCTCGCTCTTATTTGACGCCCCGGACAGGTCTTTCTTTTACCGAGTTGTCGTACTCTGGAGCAAATTCTTAGAATTTTGAATCTTTGTGGCTTTCACCGAATCCCCCTTGATCCATCTTAACTCTGAACTAGTTTATATTAACTTATGTGGACCATGACATGCTTGCCCAAAATGAGCAACAACGCTCAGTAAGTCGTCCAGATCTAATAGAGTGTAGGGTTGTGAACTCATGTAGATCCAAAGAGGGTAGAGAAGCAGAGGAGTAGGGTCTTTTAAAACAAAATGTTGCTGAGATAAGAATACTTAGGTGGATGAGTGGCTTGATACTTGGAGACAAATGCAAAACGAATCTATCCGTGAAAGGGTTGGTGTAGCTCTAGTGGTAAACAAGATTATAGTGAGTTGTCTTAGATGGTTTGGTCATACTAAACGTCGACCATCTGATAATCCGGTTTGGAGAGTAGATGTTTTAGATTCAATTTATGTTAAGAAAGTCAGTGGTAGACCCGAAAAAACCTGGGCATATTGTATTAAAAATGATCTTAATCTATTAGAATTAAATGAAAATATGACACTTAATAGGACACTGGAGAAAAAATGTTTGATGTAGCCGACCCCACTAAGTGAGATAAAGGGTGGTTGTTGTTGTTTTATAGTTTTATGTAAGGGATGTGCCCTTGTATCAAATGGATTGAAATATACTTAAGTTTTTATAGATATCCCTTGTACCTTTTGGATACAAGTGTAATTTATCATTTTTTTATTTTTTGGGTATATTTTTAAAACTTCCCTAATGTTTTGACGGAAGTGTGTAGATTGTTCCCTGTTGTTGATGCTACCCATTTCAAGTTAGTTGCATTCACCATAATTAGGAAATTTATGGTCTCATTTGTGGATTTTATTAGCTAGTGCAAATAAAATTATTTTGGATGAAGTTTACTTGAGATCCTGACTCTCTATATAACTGACTTTTTAGAGGGTTGTGACTAGATGGATGAGTTGGGATTAAGCTGCAGATAAGAGAAGTGGTTGGTGGACCTCAGGAAAAAGTAAATGGCACAATTGGTTGGTTTAACAAGGGTGAAAATCCAGGTAATGATTTCTTAAGAATAACTTTAAAAAATGGAACTTATGGCTAATTCCGTTAGAACAAACGTTCAATAGAGCGGGGTTTATAGTTGAAGCAAGTAAACGACTGAATTAACTGTTTAATAAAAGCTAAACTGCGGAAAAAAAANGGCTTAGTTAGGTATTATATGATTTTAAACTTAAATTGAGACTGATTATATTCTCATTTTATTTGCTAGTATCATTTATGATGGCTATAAATAATTGATCCGACGCATGTAATTGATAACTTTTGATTTGAATGATATTTCTCTTTTCAATTTCATTCATGCAGTGCAAATTGATGTGTTAATCTTCGAGCGTGGCACAATTGTGACTTCTAATTCAAAAACAATTTATCACCACATACAAAGCTCCAATGAGTTACACATCACATTTACATTCATGAAATAAAAAAAAACTTAAAAAAAAGTTAATTCAAGCCCAAAATTGTTAATTGCATAAATTCAATGAACTATTTATAGACTCTTTATCACCTAGGCAAGTTAATAAGGTTAGCATAAGATTAGCCTTAATTTAAGCTTTTATTATTTTCAATTGATAAAAAGAAATCTCCCACTTTAGTTTAACTCACTTAACAGCAGAATTAAGATTGAAACTATTTCAAATCATGTCAAACTATTCTGAAGATAGGAGATAAAGTACAGTATTTTCTGCCATCATCGTTGATATGTTCATAATTATATAGTCTTTTCTGCCATCATCACCAATATGTTCATAATTATATACAGTCTATCTCTATTCTTGATGCCAACTTTTTAATGAATTTTTCTTTGTTTGAATTTCAATATTACTTTTTTATTTTTGATAAAAAAATACCCCATCACCATTTATGGGTTGTTTGCCCAGAAGTTTCGTGCAGCTGGATTCATTGTAAACGTATCCCCGGTGAGTGTTCACTATGCCATGAATTCGCATCATCTGTATGGGCATTGATGATAGCTGTTAATTTTATATTAATTTACCTTATGTCTGCTTCATAGTGCTTCATTTCATGTTTTGGGGCTTCATTGTCCAAGATTTTCATGGTTGTCTAAGAAGTAGAGAGGTCTCTCGATTATATACTTAAAGAAGTTGCTCTCTTCGCATACAAGAGGTTTGGAACTCCGGTTGGATGGAGGCAGTCCACTACAGCCATGGTAAAATTTAGTCAAAGGCGCTAGGTGCAAAGCGAATAAAGGCACTAGTTAAATAAGCAATTCAAGAACAAAGGAAAAAAAAGGCGCTAGATATATATTCCATGAGCTCGCTGTTATTTGCCGCCCCAGACAGGTCTTTCCTTTACTGAGTTGTACTCTGGAGCAAATTCTTAGAATTTTGAATCTTTGTGGCTTTCACCGAATCCCCCTTGATCCATCTTAACTTTGAACTAGTTTATATTAACTTATGTGGACCATGACATGCTTGCCCAAAATGAGCACCAACGCTCAGTAAGTCGTCCAGATCTAATAGAGCGTAGGGTTGTGAACTCATGTAGATCCAAAGAGGGTAGAGAAGCAGAGGAGTAGGGTCTTTTAAAACAAAATGTTGCTGAGATAAGAATACTTAGGTGGATGAGTGGCTTGACACTTGGAGACAAAATGCAAAACGAATCTATCCGTGAAAGCTTTGTTGTAGCTCTAGTGGTAAACGAGATTATAGTGAGTTGTCTTAAATGGTTTGGTCATATTAAACGTCTACCATCTGATAATCCGGTTTGGAGAGTAGATGTTTTAGATTCAATTTATGTTAAGAAAGGCAGTGGCAGACCCGAAAAGACCTGGGCATATTGTATAAAAAATGATCTTAATCTATTAGAATTAAATGAAAATATGACACTTAATAGGACACTGAGAAAAAAGGATTGATGTAGCCGACCCCACTAAGTGAGATAAAGGGTGGTTGTTGTTGTTGTTGTTGTTGTTTTATAGTTTTATGTAAGGGATGTGCCCTTGTATCAAATGGATTGAAATATACTTAAGTTTTTATAGATATCCCTTACACCTTTTGGATACAAGTGTAATTTATCATTTTTTTTAATTTTTTGGGTATATTTTCAAAACTTCCCTAATGTTTTGACGGAAGTGTGTAGATTGTTCCCTGTTGTTGATGCTACCCATTTCAAGTTAGTTGCATTCACCATAATTAGGAAATTTATGGTCTCATTTGTGGATTTTATTAGCTAGTGCAAATAAAATTATTTTGGATGAAGTTTACTTGAGATCCTGACTCTCTATATAACTGACTTTTTAGAGGGTTGTGACTAGATGGATGAGTTGGGATTAAGCTGCAGATAAGAGAAGTGGTTGGTGGACCTCAGGAAAAAGTAAATGGCACAATTGGTTGGTTTAACAAGGGTGAAAATCCAGGTAATGATTTCTTAAGAATACCTTTAAAAAATGGAACTTATGGCTAATTCCGTTAGTACAAACGTTCAATAGAGCGGGATTTATAGTTGAAGCAAGTAAACGACTGAATTAACTGGTTAATAAAAGCTAAACTGCAGAATTTTTTTTTTTTTTTTAAATATTTAGTTTAGTTTCAAAACCCTCAATTATTCTGGATAACACTTGCGTTCTCTTTTTCACAACAATTGCTTGCTCAAAGTTATTCAATGCTTATTCTTGATACCATCATCACTTTTTCTCGAGGAAAGTTCATGGCATGTTGGTCTTCTACCTCCATGTGTATGACTCTGTTAGGCTTTGGGATGCTTTATATTAGGGATTGAGATTGGTAATATAGTACGATACAAACCAATAAGCTGCTTTAGAACTGTGGGACAAACCTATAATTCTCATATTTTGGGTGATCAAATCTTTGTACGGGCTTAGTATCCTATTATCCTTTGATAGTATAATTTTAGTTTTTTGTAGCAATTATTTGCTTGTTATTGAGCTGTGTTGCTTCATTGGTTTCCTTGCTTGTTGAAAAATAATCATCTTTTCAATAGTTCAAGTCGAAAATGCTAATGTTTCAAGTTTTCTGAGTTTGTCTGCAAAAAGATTGGGCAATTATGCTTTTCCTCAGAAAGAATGAATGTAAAATGTAGATTCTTAAAGTTGGCCCAAGTAGCTAGGGTAAATCTATGACAAGGTGTTGTTGATGCCCTTTAAAATTTCTTGCCATATTCTCTTTCTTGCACTCGTAATCATGTTTATTCCTTGAGAAGTTTGACTGTCTTTGTATTTCAGATATACTTTGCGCAATGCTGAGTACCGCCTATTCCTTGAGAGGAATGTAGAAATATTTGGAGATTATCAAGATAAAGAAGAGAATTTAGAAGAAAATGAACCTAAAAATGTGATAGGCAGTTATTCTGATAAATTAATGGATGGAACTTCCACACTATTCGAGCTTGCTGAAAGGGATTTATCCAACTCTAACAAAGGAGACGAAGTGTCACCATGTGAAGATCCTGATTTTGAAAGTTTGGGAGAAATGTCACCTCAAGCTAAAGAATATATTCGTAGCCTAACATTTCGTTTATCCTCTATGAAAAAGGTATTGACATTTAATGTGGATTTTTTTGATTGAAATGCCTTTGGTGGTTTCTACAACAAAATTTCCCAAGTATTGTGCATAAAGAGATAATTTTAATGTTGATCCCTTTAATTGTGACATGCTTATATGCCAGAAAAAAAATATTCAGTTTCTTTGGTGGAGCTGTAATTTGGGGGACAGAGACTTTCATATTTTAAATCTATAACATTTTTGCACTTTTTTGTGTAGCTTATAAAAATGGCATAATTCAATGTCCGATTTTTTTTTTTTTGGTGGTTCAAAGGAATAGTTCTTTATTAACAATGTTGCCCTGTTTTGTGTAACTTGTTATCTTATTGTATGTTGTGCGTGGCTTATAATTTCACTTACTTTGTGGTTGAACTATATCCTGTATGATTAGTCTAATTTGCTTGTTCAATTTCTACGGATGTATTTCTTTCTTAAAGTGAACCATCTTATGCAGTTCATAATAGTAGCATGAATAGAGATGGATAATTATTTCAAATAGAATTGCTTGAATTTGTTCTTTTGAAATATTTTAATTTTATTTTTATTTTTCATGAATTTTTTTAAAATCCGCTGGCAATAGGTCTGTTATAGGCTAGTTGCATGGCTGTCATTTTGTTGATGTGCTCATCTGCAGCCAACGAACTCAGTTGAGGGGAAGGGAAGAGAAAGAAATGTTTTGGGGCTTTACTCTATTCAAGTATTGTATAAATAAAAATATACCAACCAATATATTGGATCTGAACCTTTAACTTTGTTTTAACATGAATATCAATACTACTCTTATTGTTAGTTATCACTCTTCTTTTAACTATTGAGCTTGGCTTTATGAATCTCCGTTCTTAAGTAATAAATCTATTTTATGTATGCGTGTTTACACAATTTTGAGCCATTTTAAAATCTAATTCTTTTTCCTATTTCCTTAACCAGTCACTGTGTTTATCCTATCGTAGAACAATTTTTATCATCATTTTTTCAATAAATATTATTTAATTTAATTATTTTTTATCAGGCTATTAGTTTCTTTACATACATTCTAGTTGGCATCATCATTTTTGCCATACTGACCTAGATTTTGAGTGAATCTTGGTTGCTAATACTCAAGATTCATATTAGCTGGCTAGTCTTGTTAATTGTGTATAAATTTCACAAATTTCATACAACTACTATACTATTTCATCATTTAACCATTAAATTTAACTCTTAAAAGTTGATCTGTTGAAATAATCCTTAATTCATGGCCAGAACTTTTTCTTCCATAGCAACTCAACAATTTATAGACAAAAACCTTTCTTCTACAACGTTCCAACTTTTCCCGGACATTAATTTTCTATACAACATTCCATTTAGCTGTGTAGTCAGTTCTAGACTCCAAAAATCTTTCCTTAAACCTTACCTTCTGCAGCCATGAAGATCGGGATTTCCTCCTGCGACCTTTCAAATATCTGCACGTTATCATTTTATTTTGATCGGCCATACATGTATTATGCTGTATTTGTATGTGATTATCCTTTATCTTTCACCACACATATCTTTTAAATTTAAAAATCTAACTTTATTTATTCCTTCTTATTTTCTTGCAAACCATGGTTATGGTTTTCCCTTTGGTATTTACTCAGGACCTACACGAAATGAACAGGAAAAATTCTGCTCTACAAATGCAACAGTTTGTAGGAGAAGAAAAGAATGACCTGCTGGACTACCTACGGTCGCTACAACCTGAGAAGGTTTGCACCTAATTTATACTTGGACTCTCCTTTGATACTGCTAAAAAATTTCCAAGTCATTCTGCCTAATAGGTTCTGTTTAATTGTTGAAAATGCGAACTAATGTTTTCCGATTGAATACTGCTTGATGTGCCTGCTTTTAAATTGTCATCCACAATGATGTGCCTGCTTTTAAATTGTCATCCAGGTTGAGACTTACTCATATTCAATTCTTATGCGAAGAGTAAATGATTGCAGGACCTGTTATATTGTTGTTGTTGTTACCGTTTCCAACTTTCCATTATATGTAAAATTCTATCGTCTATTTCTATGCATGCAAGGGCAGTATAAGAAACAATAATTATATTAGTTCCCCTTTGATTTGGGAGATTGTACCCGCACAAATATGTTTGATGCAATCCAAACCATCCATAGTTAAAACTCTTAGGGATCACTTTTAGTTTATTTTATTTTATTTTATTTCTTTTGTGTTTGTTTAATTTTTACTTAAAATAAAACATGTTTGGTATGTTATAATATGTTTTCTTTTTTTTAAAAAACTCGCCAACCAACTTCAGATATGTTGAGTACTTTTAAAATCAAGCTTATTTGTTTTTTGAAATAAAAATAAGCACATACCAAAAAATGCTCAAACATGTTTTTAAAATAAAACAAAAAAAAAATCAAAATCCAAAGTGATCCCAAACAAGCCCTTAATATATTAGAGAACAACTATTGAATTAACTACTAGTGTGGTGATATTGATGAGTATTTTAGCTGTCAATCTTCCTGTGTGAGTTCGGTTTAAGTTTTTAGGCATAGCCATGGAATTTAGACCAGAATTGTATTGCTTTAAAAATACAAAAATGTTTTTGAAACTCACAAAATTTGAATGGGTTGTTAAATCAAGTTAAGAGTAATTTTTTAGCTCTACTCACACATTCTCTTTCTTTCTCTCTGTGTGTATACATACATATTGTCTACACCAAAGCTGTCAGCATGGATCTCAATTCAATCAAATGGCCCAAATGACGGCCAGACGATCGAGGCGTCCTACCTTTCTACAACCAACTGCATAATCAAGATTCGAACAACTCACAATGACGAGAGATCCGAGCGGTAAACCATGGCTACAGTCCAGACCGACCAGAAGCGCAGTCGGGAACCCTTGATCGCGGTCAATCGGTCGTCCCACTTTTACCACAACAGACGAGATCGTGACTCGACCGGGCTCCTCGGCTGACAAACCCATGGCACAGTCGGCACTCAGTCAATCACCTCAGTCGGCCGAATTCCAGCAAGTCGGCTAACCAATTATTGTCATATTAGAATTCGAATTGTAATACATATATAGTATGAAATCCATATGATTAATTCAATTGTTTGTGTTAAGAGCGGTTTCCATAACTGCTTCATGCTTTCTATAATTGTAAAAAACATGTCTCTATAAATTTGAGGCGATATTACGAATAAGGGGGCCTCTCTCGGTTCTCTCTACAGGGAATTTCTAACTTATTTTACTCTCTCCCTCATTCTTCTGGTTTTAACTCTCAAGATGTATTTACAAAGGATAATTTAGGTTCCAACATCCTAAAGAAAGTGCAATAAGCATCGAACATGTCACAGACGAGATGTGGAAAAGACTATGAAGGAGAAACCTCCCAAAGTGAGAGAGCACATATGGAACCCAGTAGAGATACTACGCAACCGGAAGTCCATGTACAGGTCCAGGACCTACAAACCCAAATGACCCTCATGATGAAACAATTTGATATCCTCTAGTCAACAATTACCCAGAAAAACGATCAAATCCCTCGTTTGGAAGCGGAACCTCAGGGGATCCATCTCCAAAGTGCCACACCAAGGAACTCAACAATTCCAGATAACCAGGCCAGCAAGCAGCGGACAAAGAGACAAGGTGAGTCTCAACACCCTGACACAACCGTGTCTGCACAGGCGAACAAACAATGGAAAGAGTGAATGCAAGTGCTTGTCCAACCACTCGCAGAAAGGGCTTTACTCGCCAAATCAAAGAGGCGACACCCCCGCCCGGCTAAGGATACATTGACTAGATCCTTACAAAGACAGAACCAACGTGATCGACCACGTGGTGTCGTTCAAATCATTAGGCAGTCTGCTCCAGATCGATGACCTTATAATGTGTCGTCTTTTCCTAACCACCTTGAAGAATTCAACCCTTCGGTGGTTCAACGGTCTGCCAATTGTAACCGTCCCAAGATACAACGAGTTTAAAAAAACTCTTTATTTCACACTTCTTAAACGTACGGAACCCGAGAAAAGACTCGGAGTACCTTGCTAGACTTCAAGCAGCGAGAAAATGAGAGTCTGCGGGACTTCATTACCCATTTCCAGAACGAGATGCTTGAAGTTTGGGATCTGAAGCTTGATATAGTCGAAACAACTTTGAAACGAGGAGTCTAAAGCAAAAAAGTTTGGGTATGACCTAAACATATTTAAACATACTACTTTTATAGAGATATTGGACATGGCGAACGAGCACATACTTGCTGAAGAAGACCTCCAGGGTCCTTGAATGGCAAGTTGGAGTCGCCTGATCATCCCACAAAGAAGCTAAAAGAACGAGGCGAATTGCAGAAATCGAAAGACAATCAATCCTCCATCGGTCACCAGAACAACAACTCTCTGTCCCGGGATCAACGGGGAAATGACCGAGGGCACCATGACCAGAAGCGACTATCTGATCAACATTCGGGTCAATATTATGAGTGACCTCATGTTTACCGGAAAATGCATGGTTTTGTGCCCCTTAACGTATCAATGATTGAAATAGTCGAGGCCATCAAGAACAATGACTATTTCGAACCTGCTCCGCCACTGAAGGCGGTCTCGGCCGAAACCTGATTGAGGAACTTATCCATGTCGGAAAGCTAAAATAGTTTGCTGTTGTCGGTGCTCATACACAACGATAGGGAAAAGCTCCTGCAGGAGAATACACAAACGGACCTGTTAGGGTGAATGAAATCCACGTAGCAAGAATAATCCCAGTCATCTTCGGAGGACGACCTCGAATCTCCAGCTTAAAGAGGCCGCTTTCGGGGGAGGTATGCTCCGCGTCTCGTATACATTGAACCATTTACCAGTTGTCTTTATAGATGCAGATCTCCCCCCGAAAGGGAAACTCTACAATGAGGGGATTGTTCGTGATGACATTGATCAATAGGGCTGTCAAAATGGCTCGTTGTTCGCAAGCAGCTCGTGTTCGACTCGTTCGCTAAGTTAACGAGCCGAACACGAACAAAGATTTGATTGTTCGTGTTCTGCTCGTTTTGGCTCGAAAAACTACTCATCAATTATATATATATATATATAAGAAATTGACTACAAGGCTATAAAGATTTATAATCAATTAAAAGTATTAATTAAGAAAATAGAATAAAAGTTATTAAATTAGATTCAAGTAATGTTTTAATATAAACAATAATTTTTAAATTTTGCCCTAATCCTTAACATCTTATGGCTACGTGATTAGGGTTGTCAAAACGACTCTTTGTTCGTAAACGACTCGTGTTCAACTCACTAAGCAAACGAGTCAAACATGAACACACTTTTTGAGCTTGAAATATAAACGAGCTGAACACGAGTTGAGCTGAGCTCGCTCATGTTCTGCTCGTTTACACCTCTACTGATCTACAAGTACCAGGCGGGGACCATTATCGTTGATACAGGAGTTCGGTGAACATCCTATTTATAACAGTGTTCGATAAGATCGGTCTGAAAACCGACTGATTGACAGTACAAGCCAACTCATTATTCAGATTCTCCAGGGAAAGGAAGGAGGAACTAGGTCTCATCGACCTAGCTATCTCTTCGGGGGAACCCTGGAAGCAATATACCAACACGGAGGACTTTCTCATGGTGAAATCCTTGTCGATCTACAATGCTATCTTCAATCGACCACTCCTAAACAGTTACCGGACAATGACTTCTACATATCATGTGGGTGTAAAATTCTCGGGCGACGCGGAGGTTATTACGGTCTGGGGAAACTTGAAGCAGTCTAGGCGCTGTTATTTGTGAGCGATTTCAAACGTTGACCATGAACCGCTCGATATCCAGATCCAGAGGGAGGGAGTTTGTGAGACCAGTGAGGCAATCATTCAGGTACCTGTGTCCGACGAAAAACCTGGTACGATTTTCCTAATCAGTGAACATTTTCGATGCAGGGTTTAGGAACCCGCTGATACAGACGCTCCGAGAGCATCGAGAGGTGTTTGCTTGGACCGCAACGAAATGCTCGACCTTTCAATCAATGCGACGTGTCATCTACTGAACGTCAGCCTCTACTCTCGACCAATCCAGCAGAAGGTTCGACAGTTCTCAAAAACTTTGGCCGAACTGATAGCAGCGGAGGTGCAAAAGCTACTGGATGCCGACTATGTAGTCTAGTACCCAACCTGGCTCTTGAACGTCGTAATGGTCAAAAAAACCAATGACAAGTAGCGGATGTGCGTAGATTTCACCAATCTCAACGCCATTTGCTCAAAGGACACCTACCTCCTTCCGAAGATCTACATATTGGTGGACGCAACGGTCAGATACTCTGTAATGAGTTTCCTCGACGCTTATTTCCACTACCACCAGATAAATATGCACTCGAACGACGTAAAAAAATAACATTTATTACTGCACAAGATATTTTATTTTAATGTAATGCCCTTCGGGCTTAAGAATGCTGGGGTGACCTATTAACGCCTCATGGATGTCATTTTTTCTAATAAAAAAAGGACAAAATTATGAAGTTTATGTTGACGATGTTCTAGTTAAGAGTAAGTCAACCAAACAACACATTGAAGATCTAAAAAAGACCTTTAGAACACTTAAAAAATACAATATGAGGTCCAAGTTCACCTTCGGGGTGTCAACCGAGAAGTTCATTGGCTTTCTATTGATTCGCGAAGAATTGAAAGTCAATCCGGAGAAAGTACAGGCGATCCTAGACATGTCGCCCCTGCAGAGTATCAAGGAAATTCAGAGGCTAATCGGTTGGATTGCCAGGTTCAGTCTCATCCTCCCAAAGTCGGGCGACAATTGTGTCGCGTTCTTCAAGGCGCTAAGGAAGAGTCAACATTTTGAATGGACGACCGAATGTGGCGTTCAGAAACTTGAAAGATTTCTCAGTATCCCCACCATTGCTCCAGTGCCCAAAGCCTGCGGAAGACCTATCATTGTATCTCAGTGTCGGACGAAAGGCTATAAGCTCAGTTCTAGTGTGAGAGGAGGCGGGAAAACAATATCCAGTCTACTACACGAGTTGAGTGCTTCATGATGCTGAAACCAAGTACCCAATTATAGAAAACTAACTTTTACTTTGATTATTTTCGCTCACAGGCTTTGACCGTATTTTCAGATGCATCTGATCTTGATCATCACGAACTATCCATTGAATGTTGTGCTCACACAGCCGCAACACTCCGGACGACTGCTAAAGTGGGCGATAGAGCTCAATAAATTCAGCATCACCTGAGTTCCTTAGATGACAGCGAAAGCTCAAGTGATCGCCGACTTCCTGGTTGATTTCTTCGTGACAGAGGAGTAGGAAGAAATCATCACTGACAGACATGGACTCTATACGTTGATAGGGTCTTCAAGCAGGCAACAACAAGGCTGGGACTGGCTCTGAGTAGTCCGGCCGGAAAACATCTTTATCAGTCAATCTCGGTAAAGTTCGACGTCACAAACAATCAGGCAGAGTACGAAACGCTGATCGTCGGACCCCGTCTAGCCTATGAGATAGGGCTTGGGACCTCTTGGTGAGGTCAGACTCTTTGCTGATCGTGAATTAAGATAACGGAGAATTTCAAGCCAGAGACAAGCTAATGACTAGATACCTCGCCAAGCCAAAGAAAGAAATTGAAAGATTCAAGAGCTTCCGCATTGAGCACGTCAGCCGGAAGGACAATCAAGCCGTCGACATCTTCTCCAAATGTGTCTGTTTGGGAGGAATATCCAGAAAACATACCAAGCCATTGATCAACGAACCGGAGGTCGTGGAGGTAACGATCGACGGGACGAATAGCTGGATGGCTGGTAAAATAGAAGAGAAACTCAAAGATCCAAGGCGCTTTAAAATTAACGCCGCCCTATACTTATTAATCAACAGAAAGTTGTTCAGGTGGTCGATTACTTCGGTATACCCGAGGAGTTTAAAAGAGGATGAAGTCCAAGATGTGCTCTGGGAAGTGCATTCCGGAAAATGTGGCAGCCACTCCGGAGGAGAAACTCTCGCCTACCGCGTGCAACGACAATGGTATTTCTGACCGTCGCTCTTCTCAAGAAGCTGGGAATAGTGTAAAAAATACGCGTCTTTACATCACCAGCCGGCTCGGAGGTTACAACCGGTAGTCAGTCATTGGTCGTTTGTCATGTGGGGATTAGACATTCTCATGTCTTTTCCTCCATTGAAAGGCCAAAGAAAGTTCCTTTTGGTAGCGATCGACTATTTTTCAAAATTGATTAAAGCATTACCACTCGCTCGAATCAACACAAAGGTGGTCTGGAATTTTATATGGTTCGATTTGATTTGCATGTATGTGTCGTCGCTCATCATTATCACAGATGATGAGTCTTAGTTTGTGGACCGACGAGTAAAGGACTTTTGCACAAAATTGGGAATTGATCTGAAATTTGCCTCGATCCATCATATTAAGATGAACGGGCAAGCCAGGGCAGCTAACAAACTCATCCTGAACCTATTAAGGAAAAATGTTGAAGGAGATAACGGAAATTGGGCAGACCTGCTACCATGAGTGCTTTGGGCGATCTGAACGACGCCTTCTACGGCGACCAGACAAACTCCGTTCATGCTAATCCAATGAATTGTGGTCGTGCTACCGGTCAAATATGATCATCATAGCCAAAGGGTCGTTACGGCCTCTTCGTTCCTTGGGGATGAACTGATCGAGTGACAACATGCTAACATCGAAGGGGCAATGCTGGCCCTCGACCTCGCAGAGGAAACTCGCCTGCTCAGTGCTCCGATCGGAAGAGATTAAGAGCCGAACCATTTATTATTTCAACAAACATGTTCGGGAAAGAACTTTTGTCCCAGATGATCTAGTCCTAAAAAATCTGACCCCAACAGTTTATGGATAGACAGTCGGTAAATTAGATCAGACTTGGAGTGGGCCTTACATAGTCAGTCAACGCATCTCACCGGGGGCCTATCAATTAAAGACATATGCCGTAAAGTAGCTCCCGCTGACATGGAGCGGGGACGACTTAAAGAAGTTTTTTCCTTAGACATGAAGGGAAGTGTCATCACTTGTACTTTTGATTGATGTAATAAAAGATGAACTAATTCTTATTTCAATGCCTCAATTCTCTAATATTTGGTCTGGCCGAATTTCGCCGAACAATCGTCCTCACTGAGCAAACTCTGGTCGAATCAAGCAAAACTTTTAGGAGAGGTTGCATTGTCTGCCGATCGACAACAAGAAAAATACGACACAACAGGAATAAAGAACCACAAGAAATAAGGGTCAGCGAAAACAAAGTATGACAGATAAAAAAGACAATTTTTTTTATGCCAGTTGAAAGATACACGACACTTCTGACCAACGAATATATCAGATACACATTTTACATCTTTTGATTGAGACAATACTTCGGGAAAGCAGAGGCGCTACGTGGGTTGCTAGGAGTTTGGTTCTTTCAAACATTATTATTTGAGCGGAAATGCTGACAACCTTCGTCGGAAGACGAGAAAAAACTCGACCGTCGCGGCCAGCAAGAGAAGAGTACTACAAGTTTGTCACTTTAGGCAGAGCTCTGTCGGGTGGATGTGATCCTCCCTTGGAACATGTTGGATCTATGCTTCATCCACGGATCATCACATCCGCCGTGAAAAGAGCCGTCAACGTCCGAGCATCTTATTAGAGGTCGATTGCCTTCTTCTCTTCAAGAATTTCGGTACCTTTCCTTGTTCTCTTCACTCAACCCCAACCTTTTTTGCCTCCAGTTGCTTCTCAAGTACAAATCAGAAGCAAAATGTAGTCGAAGCAAAAAAGGTTGGGGACCCTCACTCGGACTCCCACTATCTTCTGAACTTCTCCCGCAGTGAAGTGCAGTTGGAGAAAGAGAGGAGAAATCGTTGCCGCCAGAAATGTCATGCTTTACTCCTAGAACGCTTGGGTCCAAGGATAAAAAAACCTCCGAACATCCAGCGGCAANTGCCCTTTATGTAGTGAGGGGTCAATGACTTGAAGTGGGGCCACCCACTGAAAGCTTGCAGAGGGCCCACCGGTTGAGCGGGCGTATTGACCTTCCACAGAAGTGGCCTCGCCTCCACCATTTCCGGAAAAACACTACATCCGTCAGGATTTTCGGTCAGATGTCTACCTTGACTTGGGCGACGTTCGACACCCGACCCGAAGAAAATCCCTTCCTTCGACACACAACTCAAAGAAAAAATAAATTATAGAGGTGTGGNTATTCATAACAGTGTTCGATAAGATCGGCCTGAAGACCGACTGATTGACAGTACAAGCCGACTCATTATTCAAATTCTTCAGGGAAAGGAAGGAGGAACTAGGTCTCATCGACCTAGCTATCTCTTCGGGGGAACCCTGGAAGCAATATACCAACACGGAGGACTTTCTCGTGGTGAAATCCTTGCTGATCTACAATGTTATCTTTGATCGACCACTCCTAAACAGTTACCAGACAGTGACTTCTACATATCATGTGGCTGTAAAGTTCTCGGGCGACGGGGAAGTTATTACGGTCTGGGGGAACTTGAAGCAGTCTAGGAGCTGTTATTTGCGAGCGATTTCAAACGTTGACCATGAACCGCTCGATATCCAGATCCAGAGGAAGGTAGGTTTTGAAACCAGTGAGGCAATCATTCAGGGACCTGTGTCCGACGAAAAACATGGTACGATTTTCCTAATCAGTGAACATTTTCGATGCAGGGTTTAGGAACCCGCTGATACGGACGCTCCGAGAGCACCGGGAGGTGTTTGCTTGGACCGCAACGAAATGCTCGACCTTTCAATCAATGCGACGTGTCATCTACTGAACGTCAACACCTGCTCTCGACCAATCCAGCAGAAGGTTCGACCGATCTCAAAAACTTTGGTCAAACTAATAGCAGCGGAGGTGCAAAAGCTACTGGATGCCGACCATATCATTGTAGTCTAGTACTCAACCTGGCTCTTGAACGTCGTAATGGTAAAAAAAAGTCAACGACAAGTAGTGGACGTGCGTAGATTTCACCAATCTCAACGCCGTTTGCTCAAAGGACACTTACCTCCTTTCGAACATCTACACGTTGGTGGATGCAACGGTCATATACTCTGTAATGAGTTTTCTCGACGCTTATTTCTGCTACCACCACAAAAATATGCACCCAATGACGTAAAAAAACATTTATTACTGCACAAGACATTTTATTTTAATGTAATGTCATTCGGGCTTAAGAATGCTGGGGTGACCTATTGGCGCCTCATGGATGTAATTTTTTCTAATATAAAAAGGACAAAATTATGAAGTTTATGTTGACGATGTTCTAGTTAAGAGTAAGTCAACCAAACAACACATTGAAGATCTAAAAAAGACCTTTAGAACACTTAAAAAATACAAATGAGGTCCAAGTGCACCTTCGGGGCATCAACCGGGAAGTTCATTGGCTTCCTATTGATTCGCGAAGAATTGAATGCCAATCCGGAGAAAGTACAGGCGATCCTAGACATGTCGCCCCTGCAGAGTACCATGGAAATTCAAAGGCTAATCAGTTGGATCGCCAGGTTCAGTCTCGTCCTCCCAAAGTCGGGCGACAATTGTGTCGCATTCTTCAAGGCGCTAAGGAAGTGTCAACATTTCGAATGGACGACCGAATGTGTGGTAGCGTTCAGAAACTTGAAAGATTTCTTAGTGTCCCCACCATTGCTCCATTGCCCAAAGCCTGCGGAAGACCTATCACTATACCTCAGTGTCGGACGAAAGGCTATAAGCTCAATTCTAGCGTGAGAGGAGGCGGGAAAACAATATCCAGTCTACTACACGAGTTGAGTGCTTCATGACGCTGAAACCATGTACCCAATTATAGAAAACTAACTTTCACTTTGATTATGTTCGCTCACAGACTTTGACCGTATTTTCAGATGCATCTAATCTTGATCATCACGAACCATCCATTGAATGTTGTGCTCACACAAGCGCATCACTCCGGACGACTGCTAAAGCGGGTGATAGAGCTCAATAAATTCAGCTTCACCTGAGTTCCGTAGATGACAGTGAAAGCTCAAGTGATCGCCGACTTCCTGGCTGATTTCTCCGTGACAAAGGAGTAGGACGCTGGAATCATCATTGACAGACATGGACTCTATATGTTGATGGGGCCTTCAAGCAGGCAACAACAAGGCTGGGACTGGCCTGAGTAGTTCGACCAGAAAACATCTCTATCAATCAATCTCGGTAAAGTTCGACGTCACAAATCAGGCAGAGTACGAAACGCTGATCGTCGGACCCTGTCTAGCCTATGAGATAGGGCTTGGGACCTCTTGGTGAGGTCAGACTCTTTGTTGATCGTGAATTAAGATAACAGGGAATTTCAAGCTAGAGAAAAGCTAATGACTAGATACCTCGCTAAGACAAAGAAAGAAATTGAAAGATTCAAGAGCTTCCGCATTGAGCACGTCGGCCGGAAGGACAATCAAGTCGCCGACATCTTCTCCAAATGTGTCTGTTTGGGAGGAATATCCAGAAAACATACCAAGCCATTGATCGACGAATCGGAGGCCATGGAGGTAACGATCGACGGGACGAAGAGCTGGATGGATCCATACATCCATTAGAAGACTGGTAAAATAGAAGAGAAACTCAAAGGTCCAAGGCGCTTTAAAATTAATGCCGCCGTATACTTATTAATCAATAGAAAGTTGTTCAGGTGGTCGATTACTTCGTTATACCCGAGGAGTTTAAAAGAGGACGAATTCCAAGATGTGCTCTGGGAAGTGCATTCCGGAGATTGTGGCAGCCTCTCCGGAGGAGAAACTCTTTCCTACCGTGTGCAACGAAAATGGTATTTCTTATCGTCGCTCTTCTCAAGAAGCGGGGAACAGTGTCAAAAATACGCGCCTTTACATCACCAGCCGTTTCGGAGGTTACAACCGATAGTCAGTCATTGGTCGTTCGTCATGTGGGGATTAGACATTCTCAGGCCTTTTCCTCCGTTGAAAGGCCAAAGAAAGTTCTTTTTGGTAGCGATCGACTATTTTTCAAAATCGATCAAAGCATTACCACTTGCTCGAATCAACACAAAGGCGGTCTGGAATTTTATATGGTTCGATTTGATTTGCATGTATGTGTCGTCGCTCGTCATTATCACAAACGACGAGTCTTAGTTTGTGGACCGACGAGTGAAGGACTTTTGCACAAAATAGGGAATTGATCTGAAATTTGCCTCGATCCATCATATTAGGATGAACGGGCAAGCCAGGGCAGCTAACAAACTCATCTTGAACCTATTAAGGAAAAATGTTGAAGGAGATAAGGGAAATTGGGCAGACCTGCTACCATGAGTCCTTTGGGCGATCTGAACGACGCCTTCTACGGCAACCAGACAAACTCCGTTCATGCTAATCCAATGAATTGTGGTCGTGCTACCGGTTAAATATGATCATCATAGCCAACGTTACGGCCTCTTTGTTCCCCGGGGATGAACTGATCAAGTGACAACATGCTAACATCGAAGGGGCCATGCTGGTCCTCGACCTCGCAGAAACTTGCCTGCTCAGTGCTCCGATCGGAGGAGATTAAGAGCCGAACCATTTATTATTTCAACAAACATGTTCGGGAAAAGACTTTTGTCCCAAGTGATCTAGTCCTAAAAAGTCCGAACCATTTATTATTTCAACAAACATGTTCAACAAACAGTTCAACAAACATGTTCAACAAACAGTTCATGGATAGACATGTTCAACAAACAAAATGTTCAGGAAAAAACTTTTGTCTGAACCATTTATTATTTCAACAAACATGTTCAACAAACAGTTCTTGGATAGACAGTCGGTAAATTAGATCAGATTTGGAGTGGGCCTTACATAGTCAGTCAACGCATCTCACCGGGGGCCTATCAATTAAAGGCATATGCTGGAAAGTAGCTCCCACTTACATGGAGCGGGGATGACTTAAAGAAGTTTTTTCCTTATACATGAAGGGAAGTGTCATCACTTGTAGTTTTGATTGATGTAATAAAAGATGAACTAATTTTTATTTCAATGCCTCAACTCTCTAATATTTGGTCCGACCGAATTCCGCCGAACAATTGTCCTCACTAAGCAAACTCTAGTCGAATCAAGCAAAAATTTTAGGAGAGGAGGCATTGCTTGCCGATCGACAACAAGAAAAATACGACACAACAGGATTAAAGAACCACAAGAAATAAGGGTCAGCGAAAACAAAGTATGACAGATAAAAAATGCAATTTTATTTATGTCAGTTGAAAGATACACGACTCTTCCGACCAACGAATATATCAGGTACACATTTTACATCTTTTGACTGAGACAATACTTCGTGAAAGCGGAGGCCCTACGTGGGTTGCTAGGAGCTTGGTTCTTTCAAACATTATTATCTGAGCGAAAATGCTGACAACCTTCGTTGGAAGGCAAGAAAAAACTCGATCGTCGCGACCAGCAAGAGAAAAATACTACAAGTTTGTCACTTTAGGCAGAGCTCTGTCAGGCGGATGTGATCCTCCCTTGGAACATGTTGGATCTATGCTTCATCCACGGACCATCACATCCGCCGTGAGAAGAGCCGTCAACGTCCGAGCATCTTATTAGAGGTCGATTGACTTCTTCTCTTCAAGAATTTTGTTACCGTTCCTTGTTCTCGTCACTCGACCCCAACCTTTTTTGCCTTCAATTGCTTCTCAAGTACAAATCATAAGCAAAATACAGTTGGAGCAAAAAAGGTTGGGGACCCTCACCCAGACTCCCACTATGTTATGAACTTCTGCTGCAGTGAAGTGCAGTTGGAGAAAGAGAGGAGAAATCGTTGCCGCTAGAAATGTCATGCTTTACTCCTGGAACGCTGGGTCCAAGGATAAAAAAACCTTCGAACATCTAGCGGCAACAGTTGAGCGGGCGTATTGGCCTTCCGCAGAAGTGGCCTCGCCTCCACCATTTCCGGAAAAAACACTACATCCGTCAGGTGTCTANGATACACGACTCTTCCGACCAACGAATATATCAGGTACACATTTTACATCTTTTGACTGAGACAATACTTCGGGAAAGCGGAGGCCCTACGTGGGTTGCTAGGAGCTTGGTTCTTTCAAACATTATTATTTGAGCAAAAATGCTGACAACCTTCGTTGGAAGGCAAGAAAAAACTCGACCGTCGCGGCCAACAAGAGAAAAATACTACAAGTTTGTCACTTTAGGCAGAGCTCTGTCGGGCGGATGTGATCCTCCATTGGAACATGTTGGATCTATGCTTCATCCACGGATCATCACATCCGCCGTGAAAAGAGTCGTCAACGTCCAAGCATCTTATTAGAGGTCGATTGGCTTCTTCTCTTCAAGAATTTTGTTACCTTTCCTTGTTCTCGTCACTCGACCCCAACCTTTTTTTGCCTCCAGTCGCTTCTCAAGTACAAATCAGAAGCAAAATACAGTCGGAGCAAAAAAGGTTGGGGACCCTCACCCGGACTCCCACTATCTTCTGAACTTCTCCTGCAGTGAAGTTCAGTTGGAGAAAGAGAGGAGAAATCGTTGCCGCTAGAAATGTCATGCTTTACTCCTGGAACGTTGGGGTCCAAGGATAAAAAAACCTCCGAACATTTAGCGGCAACAGTTGAGCGGGCGTATTGGCCTTCCGCATAAGTGGCCTCGCCTCCACCATTTCCGGAAAAACACTACATCCGTCAGGATTTTCGGTCGGTGTCTACCTTGACTCGGGCGACGTTCGACACTCGACCCGAAGAAAATCCCTTCCTTCGACACACACCTCAAAGATAAAATAAATTATAGAGGTGTGGGCCTCTGTGGTCCTTCGGCACCCGGGACGAAAGATTACCACCCCTTTTCGGTCGAGCGAAGGGTTGGCTAACCTCGCCAAATTTCTGTAAAACCAACACACATAATAAGAAGGTAAGGAGATAAAGAACTTCCTTGCCCTTTATGTAGTGAGGGGTCAATGACTTGAAGTGGGGCCCACCCACTGAAAAGCTTGCAGAGGGCCCACCTAGTGATGAAAACTGAGCACATTGAAGTGATGTTTTGATGGCTTAATTTTCTGAAAATAGAAAGAGAGGTCATAATCAAATAGGGTTTTAAAGCATCCCTTGCCCCGAAACAGNGAAAAGCTTGCAGAGGGCCCACCTAGTGATGAAAACTGAGCACATTGAAGTGATGTTTTGATGGCTTAATTTCCTGAAAATAGAAAGAGAGGTCATAATCAAATAGGGTTTTAAAGCATCCCTTGCCCCGAAACAANTGCCCTTTATGTAGTGAGGGGTCAATGACTTGAAGTGGGGCCACCCACTGAAAGCTTGCAGAGGGCCCACCGAGTGATGACAACTGAGCACATTGAAGTGATGTTTTGATGGTTTAATTTCCTGAAAATAGAAATAGAGGTCATAATCAAATAGGGTTTTAAAACATCCCTTACTTCGAAAAGGCAATAGTTTTGTGCTTGGGAGACCAATGAAATTAGCTGTAATCAATTTTAATCTCGTCAGACCTTCTGTTGTCAAGATTCTTGTGGAGAGAGATATCACTTTACCTGATATTGAAAAAATTTGGCTTGACACTGCACAAAAAGGGTATTGGCAACAGATTGTCATGGAACAAAGATCATACTATCACACTCATTGTAAGATGTTTGGACACACTTGAAAAATGTCCGACAAAGTATGTGAAATTAAATTCCTGCCACTATTTTAATGAGGGAGTTACATGATTTGTTAGATATTTTACATTTATATGTCTATGACTCGACTACCTTATTAAATATTCATAAAAACATGTAAAAAATCACACATATTTTTTTTTCAAAAAATTTAAAAATTAATAATTTTCAAATTAAAGAAAAAACACCAAAGTTTGCACCCGCACACACCCTTCAAATGATGATTCTTTTCAAACCTTTACTGAAGCTTTGAAGCTTTCTATTGGTTCTTTTTCCAAACCCAAAGTTCACCCAAATATTGTTCTGAATCATAATGTCAAATCCTTTTAATTAAATCCATTTTGAAGCCAATTTCAAATTCTCATCAAGCCAATTAAGCCATTTGAAATCTTCCTCCATGAAAGCTTCAATTATTGATCTAACTTCCCTACACTTGTTAGAAGCTTATTGGTTCGATTTAAAACTCCCTCCAACTGAAATCCAACTGCCACTTCAGCCCAAGGGAAACCAAAACCAAGCTTAGGGCATTTTAAAACTTACATGACAAGCCATGCACATTTCTTGAAGCACATATGTTACAAATTGATTGGTGGCACACCAATCTTGACCTACTTCCGATTGGTTAGCAAAAATTGACAAGCCACCTCACTAATCCAAGGCAATTAGAATGGACCAATCATAAGGATGACCTTAAACTTAAGCTAAACCCAAAATTTTCTACCAAAATTCTGCCCAAATCATTTTGAAATTTACTTTATTTCATTCGAGTTTATTTCCAAGTATCCTTTACCTTTTCCATAACAAAAATTATCAAAAATACCACAATAAAAACCATGATCGAAAATTGAAAGCTTCCAAACATTGTCAATTTCTACCTAGATTTCAAATCTAAATGTTTTATTATTCTTCTCAAACCTAAAGAATACCTCCCTAATTTTTTTCCTTGAAAGTCGAGCCACATTTTTGAAATTCCGAAATGGGCGGCCCTAGTTGATCAAAATCTTGTAAAAATCCCTTTGGATCTTGAATTACTGCTGCGAGGAGCTTAATTTAGTCTCTTGAAAGCTACTCGAAGGATTGGATTGAGAATATAACTTTTGAATCAAGATAATTTCATTTTAAAGTAAGCTTTATTTCAATTTTCAATCTTTCTAAAGAGAACTTTCGAAGTTTTAGATTCTAGCCATTGCGATTATGAAGCTCTTCGAGACGATCATTTTGGTTTTTGAATCACTGAATTCCATAAATAATCGACTGAGATCCATAAGTTTTAAATTAGATGTTGATCGGTTTGCAATCTCATTTGGGACGATGAACCGATGCCGTCTATTTTAATTCATATGAGATGGACGGTCTTATTCATTTTGAATTGATATGATGGAGTTTGGGACTCAATAACGGATCCACCAAAAGGTGATCATTGGCGGCTAATAAGATCCTGATACACAAAAGGTCAAAACCAATAAGAGACAACAGGTGAATGTAGTTGTTTTAAATAAGCAATAAGATTTAGGCCCCATTTGGGGCAGCTTAATGGGTGCGGTGGCATTTTGAAAACCCCGCTGCTCTGTTTGAACATAATGTTCGGGGCAGCGTTTTTGTGCCGCTCCAAAACGTAATTCGCGAAAACGTTAATAGGTGTGAATCCGGAAAAAGGGTGCGTCCCGCGTTTGCTTATTGCGTTTAGGGTAAGAATTCCGGAGGTGCCCTCTCCCTCGCCCTCGCCCTTCCGATCTCTCCTCTACTCCTTCACTGTCTCGGAGATCGACACATATGAGGTATATTTTCGACCTTACACTCTCGCCCTACCCGTTCTTCATTCTCCTCCTCTCTTGCCTCATATGAGTATGTATTTGGCCCTCACGTTACTCTTCATTTTTTTGTTTGGGAATGTTTGAATTTACCCTCACATATGAGGTATAACTACTGCTAAGCAATTACCCACACTTGTTATATTTTTGTGTGAGTTTAGATCTATTGTGCTGGATCTAACTGATGTCACTGCAATTTGCGTACATGAAGGAAAGTGAGTGAAGTAAAAGCAAGAAATGTGAGAAAAAAGATCATTCGAGAATTAGAGAAAATAGATGTTATTTCTGTGGCAATTACATACATACCACAATTGTTCCAGGAAGCTTGAAAAAATTAACACACTGTTGATCCATACATGAATCAATCTGCATTCCATAAAAATTTTAAAGGCTTCTTGTCTAGGCTGCACCATAAATAAGCTGGGAGAAAGCATTGATTCCCCGAGGCATCTCTAATACCATTAAAGAATTCCATCAAATATGAGAAAGCATTCATCACTAATGCAAATTCCATCATTAAGGATTTGAGTGGTCTATATGTAAATGCCCCCATTATATTTTGTATGTAAGAGCATTGGAATTGATATGTAAGTGCATAGAAATTTAGTGGTATGTATGTAAATCCCTCATTATATTTTTTTTGAACAGTGCATAGAAAATGAATAGGAATTGAAGTGGTATGTATGTAAATCCCCCATTTATTTTTTTTGACAGAGCACATGAATTGAAGTGATATTTATGTAATTGCCACAGAAATAACATTTATTTTCTCTAATTCTCGGATGATTTTTTTTACTTACATTTCTTGCTTTTACTTCACTCACCTTCCTCCATGTACGCAAATTGCAGTGACATCAGTTAGATCCAACACAGTGGATCTAAACTCACACAAAAATATAACAAGTGTGGCTAATTGCTTAGCAGTAGTTATACCTCATTTGTGAGGGTAAATTCCAACATTCCTTAGAAAAAAATTGAAGATTAATGTGAGGGTCGAATACATACTCATATGAGGCGAGAGAGGAATAGAAGGAAGATCGGGTAGGGTGAGAGTGTGAGGTCGAAAATATGCCTCATATGTGTCGATGTTCGAGACAGTGAAGGAGTAGAGGATAGATCAGAAGGGCGAGGGAGAGGGCGCCTCCGGAATTCTTACCCTAAACGTGATAAGCAAACGCGGGAAGCGACCCTTTTTCGGCTTCGCACCTATTAACGTTTTCGCGAATTGCGCTTCGGAGCGGCACAAAAACGTCTCTCCGAACGTGATGTTAAAACAGAGCAGCGGGGTTTTTGAAACGCCGTTGGATCCATTAAGTTGCCCCAAATATGACCTAAATCTTATTGCTTATTTAAAACAGCTACCTCCACCTGTTGCCTCCCTATTGGTTTTGATCTTCTGTGTGTCAGGATCTTATTAGCCGCCAATGATCACCTTTTGGTGGATCCGTTATTAAGTTTTAAACTCCATCATATCAATCCAAAATGATTAAGGTCGTCCATCTCATATGAATTAAAATAGACGGTATCGGTTCATCGTCCCAAATGGGTTGCAAACCGATCAACATCTAACTTAAAACTTATGGATCTCAGTCGATTCTTTATGGAATTCAGTGATTCAAAAACCAAAATGATCATCTCGAAGAGCTTCATAATCGCAATGACTAGAGTCTAAAACTTCGAAAGTTCTCTTTAGAAAGATTGAAAACTGAAATAAAACATATTTTAGAATGAAATTATCTTGATTCAAAAGTTATATTCTCAATCCAATCCTTCGAGTAGCTTTCAAGAGACTAAATTAAGCTCCTCGCAGCAGTAATTCAAGATCCAAAGGGATTTTTGCAAGATTTTGATCGACTCGGGCCGCCCATTTCGGAATTTCAAAAAGGTGGCTCGACTTTCAAGGAAAAAAATTAGAGAGGTATTCTTTAGGTTTGAGAAGAATAATAAAACATTTGGATTTGAAATCCAGATAGAAATTGACAATGTTTGGAAGCTTTCAATTTTCGATCATGGCTTTTATTGTGATATTTTTGATAATTTTTGCTATGGAAAATGTAAAGGATACTTGGAAATGAACTCGAATGAAATAAAGCAAATTTCAAAATGATTTGGGCAGAATTTTAGTAGGAGATTTTGGGTTTAGCTTAAGTTTAATGGGTATTTATTAGTTGGGGTGAAGGGTTAGGGTCAGTCTTATGATTGGTCCATTCTAATTGCCTTGGATTAGTGAGGTGGCTTATCAATTTTTGCTAATCAATCGGAAGTAGGTCAAGATTGGCGTGCCACCAATTAACTTGTAACATATGTGCTTCAAGAAATGTGCATGGTTTGTCATGTAAGTTTTAAAATGCCCTAAGCTTGGTTTTGGCTTCCCTTGGGCTGAATTGGGAGTTGGATTTCAGTTGAAGGGAGTTTTAAATCGAACCAATAAGCTTCTAACGAGTGTAGGGAAGTTAGATCAATAATTGAAGCTTTCATGGAGGAAGGTTTCAAATGGCTTAATTGGCTTGATGAGAATTTGAAATTGGCTTCAAAATGGATTCAATTAAAAGGATTTGACATTATGATTCAGAACAATATTTGGGTGAACTTTGGGTTTGAAAAAAGAACCAATAGAAAGCTTCAAAGCTTTGGTAAAAGTTTGAAAAGATTCATCATCTGAAGGGTGTGCGTGCGGGTGCAAACTTTGGTGTTTTTTCTTTAATTTGAAAATTATTAATTTTTAAATTTTGAAAAAAATATGTGTGGTTTTTTATATGTTTTTATGAATATTTAATAAGGTAGTCGAGTCATAGGCATATAAATGTAAAATATCTAACAAATCATGTAACTCCCTCATTAAAATAGTGGCAGGAATTTAATTTCACATAGTTTGCCTGACATTTTTCAAGAGTGTCCAAACATCTTACAATGAGTGTGATAGTATGATCTTTGTTCTATGAAAATCTGTTACCAATACCCATTTTGTGCAGTGCCAAACCAAATTTTTTCAATGTCAGGTAAAGTGATATCTCTCTCCACAAGGATCTTGACAATAGAAGGCCTGACGAGATTAAAATTGGGTACATCTAATTTCATTGGTCTCCCAAGCATAGAACTATTGCCTTTTCGGGGTAAGGGATGCTTTAAAACCTTATTTGATTATGACCTTCTTTTTATTTTCAGGAAATTAACCATCAAAACATCACTTCAATGTGCTCAGCTGTCATCACTAGGTGGGCCCTCCGCAAGCTTTTCAGCTGTCATCACTAGGTGACCAGAGGAGACTTATAACTNGTGTGGGTAATTGCTTAGCAGTAGTTATACCTCATATGTGAGAGTAAGTTCCAACATTCCCAAGCAAAAAAAATGAAAAGTAATGCGAGGGCCAAATACATACTCATATGAGGCGAGATAAGAGGAGAATGAAGAATGGGTAGGGCGAGAGTGTGAGGTCGAAAATATACCTCATATGTGCNACATACTCATATGAGGCGAGAGAAGAGGAGAATGAAGAATGGGTAGGGCGAGAGTGTGAGGTCGAAAATATACCTCATATGTGTCGATCTCCGAGATAGTGAAGGAGTAGAAGAGAGATCGAAAGGGCGAGGGCACTTCCGAAATTCTTACCCTAAACGCGATAAACAAACGCGGGACGCGTCCCTTTTCCGACTTCGCACCTATTAACGTTTTCGCGAATTGCGTTTTGGAGCGGTACAAAAATGCCGCCCTGAACGTGATGTTCAAACAGAGCAGCGGGTTTTTCAAAATGTTGCTGCACCCATTAAGCTGCCCCAAATGGGGCCTAAATCTTATTGCTTATTTAAAACAACTATCTTTATCTGTTGCCTCTTTATTGGTTTTGACCTTCTGTATGTTAGGATCTTATTAGCCTCCAATGATCACCTTTTGGTGGATCCACTGTTGAGTCCCAAACTTCATCATATCAATCCAAAATGATTAAGGTCGTTCATCTCANCGTTTTCGCGAATTGCGTTTTGGAGCGGTACAAAAATGCCGCCCTGAACGTGATGTTCAAACAGAGCAGCGGATTTTTCAAAATGTTGTTGCACCCATTAAGCTGCCTCAAATGGGGCCTAAATCTTATTGCTTATTTAAAACAACTACCTTTATCTGTTGCCTCTTTATTGGTTTTAACCTTCTGTATGTTAGGATCTTATTAGCCTCCAATGATCACCTTTTGGTGGATCCGCTGTTGAGTCCCAAACTTCATCATATCAATCCAAAATGATTAAGGTCGTTCATCTCTTGAAATAAAATTGACGACATCGGTTCATCGTCCCAAATGGGTTGCGAACAGATCAGCATCTAACTTAAAACTTATGGATCTCAGTCGATTCTTTATGGAATTCAGTGATTCAAAGACCAAAATGATTGTCTCGAAGAGCTCCATAATTGCAATGACTAGAATCTAAAACTTTGAAAGTTCTCTTTAGAAAGATTAAAAATTGAAATAAAACATACTTTAAAATGAAACTAACTTGATTCAAAAGATATATTTTCAATTCAATTCTTTGTGTAGCTTTCAAGAGACTAAATTAAGCTCATCGCAGCAGTAATTCAAGATCCAAAGAGATTTTTGCAAGATTTTGATCAACTCGGGCCGCCAATCTCGGAATTTCGACCAAATAGGCTCGACTTTCAAGGAAAACAATTAGGGAGGCATTCTTTAGATTCGAAAAGAATAATAAAACATTTAGATTTGAAATTCAGGTAGAAATTAACAATATTTTAAAGCTCTCAATTTTCGATCATGGCTTTTATTGGGTTATTTTTGATAATTTTTGCTATGGAAAATGTAAATGATACTTGGAAATGAACTCGGATGAAATAAAACAAATTCCAAAATAATTTGGGCAGAATTTTGGTAGGAAAATTTGGGTTTAGCTTAAGTTTAATGGGTATTTATTGGTTGGGGTTAAGGTATAGGGCTAGTCTTATGATTGGTCCATTGTAATTTCCTTGGATTANATAATTTGGGCAGAATTTTGGTAGGAAAATTTGGGTTTAGCTTAAGTTTAATGGGTATTTATTGGTTGGGGTGAAGGTATAGGGCTAGCCTTATGATTAGTCCATTGTAATTTCCTTGGATTGGTGAGAGGCTTGTCAATTCTTGCTAACCAATCGAAAGTAGGTCAAGATTGGTGTGCCACCAATCAACTTGTAACATATGTGCTTCAAGAAATGTGCATGGCTTGTCATGTAAGTTTTAAAATGCCTTAAGCTTGGTTTTGGCTTCCCTTGGGCTGAAGTGGGATTTAGATTTCAGTTGGAGGGAGTTTTAAATTGAACCAATAAGTTTCTAACAAGTGTAGGGAAGTTAGATCAATAATTGAAGCTTTCATGTAGGACGGTTTCAAATGGCTTTATTGGCTTGATTAGAATTTGAAATTGGCTTCAAAATGAATTCAATTAAAAGGATTTGACCTTATGATTCAGAACAATATTTGGGTGAACTTTGGGTTTGGAAAAAAGAACCAATAGAAAGCTTCAAAGCTTCGGTAAATGTTTGAAAAGATTCATCATGTGAAGGGTGTGTGCGGGTGCAAATTTTGATGCTTTTTCTTTAATTTGAAAATTATTAATTTTTAAATTTTGAAAAAATATGTGTANACTTTGGGTTTGGAAAAAAGAACCAATAGAAAGCTTCAAAGCTTCGGTAAATGTTTGAAAAGATTCATCATGCGAAGGGTGTGTGCGGGTGCAAATTTTGATGTTTTTTCTTTAATTTGAAAATTATTAATTTTTAAATTTTGAAAAAATATGTGTTGTTTTTTTAAATGTTTTTATAAATATTTAATAAGGTAGTCGAGCCATATGCATATAAATGTAAAATACATAACAAATCATGTAACTCCCTCATTAAAATAGTGGCAGGAATTTAATTTCTTATTGTTTGTCTGACATTTTTCAAGTATGTCCAAACATCTTACAATGAGTGCGTTCTATGACAATCTGTTGTCAATACCTATTTTGTGCAGTGTCAAGCCAAATTTTTTCAATGTTAGGTAAAANAATCATGTAACTCCCTCATTAAAATAGTGGCAGGAATTTAATTTCTTATTGTTTGTCTGACATTTTTCAAGTGTGTCCAAACATCTTACAATGAGTGCGATAGTATGATCTTTGTTCTATGACAATCTGTTGTCAATAACCATTTTGTGCAGTGTCAAGCCAAATTTTTTCAATGTTAGGTAAAGTGATATCTCTCTCCACAAGGATCTTGACAACAGAACGCCTGACGAGATTAAAATTGGGTACATCTAATTTCATTGGTCTCCCAAGCATAGAACTATTACCTTTTCGGGGTAAGGGATGCTTTAAAACCTTATTTGATTATGACCTCTCTTTTTATTTTCAGGAAATTAACCATCAAAACATCACTTCAATGTGCTCAACTGTCATCACTAGGTGGACCCTCCGCAAGCTTTTCAGTGGGTGAATTCGAGTACCACACCCTACACTCTTGGGGAATCGAACTCCATACCAGAGGAGACTTACAACTGACAAGCAGATGCCCGACCAACTGATCTGAGTACACGACGCATATATATATAAATAATGTAATAATTCAAATGAGAGTGACGGGAGGCTTTGCTAGGGTTTCGCCTCACGACGAACTCTATAGTATTTTCACGCTCAAAGAAGGGGAGTTTGCTCATTTGTTCCGTCGTCTTCGTTGAGCTTCGCCGAGGCTCCGTCTTCAATTATCTGTGTCTTCTGCAGTTTCGACCCTTTCGCGACTGTTTTGTCTGTCTTCGCAGAGCTCGTCGAGTTTTGCCTGTTTCGCAGCTTCGACTTTTGCGCCTTTGCCCCGATCTTCTTCAGCTCGTCGTTTCTGCTTTGCCCTCTGCTCGACTTGGCAGGACTCTTTTTCTGCTTCGCCCATTCCGGATTTCACTCTTCCGTCCAGTGCAAATTCGTTGTTCTTTCGCCCGTGTCTCCTTGTGGTGATGGTTTCAAACAGATTGTATGCTACTGCCCGTATGAGAGGCCACGCCTCAGGTACTTCTAAATTGTGTTCTTTCCCTCATTCGTTTAAGTTGGCGGAGGACAACAAGAAACCTGGTAGGAAGAATGAGAAGTTTGTCATCTTTTTTTACAGAAGTTGTATGTAATCAACTCGCTTCCTCCTATCATTTGAATTTGGTTGGGAAATTTATTTATGGTCATACCGAAATGGAGGTTATTCGTAAAAAAATTGAACTTATGCATCTTGTTGGGGAGTGAAAAATTAGACTTCTAGATGGAAGACACGTTTCTCATTCAACTTAATAATGAAGAATATTACACGTGATTATTTGCTAGAAGAGTCATCTGGATTGATAATAGAGCAATGAAGATTTTGAAATGGTCGATGGATTTTGACCCACAAACGGAACCACCAATCATTTCGGTCTGGATTCGCCTCCCTAGCCTGAAATTTCATTATTTTAATCAAAAACTGTTGTTCTCTATTGTCTCAGCTTATGGTAAACCACTCAAAACGGACATTTCTACTTTTAATATTTTTCGTTCATCTTAAGCCAAAGTACTCGTTGCTTGAGACTTCACTTATACCGCTTCTGAGAAAATTTGGTTAAACACATAACACCATAGTTATTAGCAAAATGTTATGATTGAGTCTTTCCCTTTGTATTGTTTGAATTATCGTATGTTTAACCATTCAAGTTCTCAATGTCATCATCTACACCCACACCTCAGACCAAAGAAGTAAAATGTTCTACCAGAGGCATAGATTCTCCCTCCTCCTGATATGTTTCCAAGTTATCGACAGTATTGATCATCAAAAAACAAATTGTCATACAAACCACTTAATTCCTATGTATTTACATATCTACACTTAAACTCAGTTTTTTACGTATATGTCCCCTTATCTATGAGTGAGGTATATTTCGTTTTTTAACAGTTAAAAATGTGATATTTTTATGTGATATGAAAGAGTTGGGCTCTATAAATGTAAAAACTAGAATTTACGTGTTAGATATATAAATACATGGGAATTGGGTGGTATGTATGTAAATGCCCCTAGATCCAATCCCAACTAGTTATAATATTTCTAATGATGGTGCTGATATGATGATAATCCCGAAATAACTCCAGCGAAGTTTCCTCCTTTCGATCCCTTCCAACCGTTTCTTTTTGCAGGTGCTCGAACTATCTGAGCCGACTCACTCCGAGGTGCAAGAGATCATCAACTCGGTAGCGCACGGTCTTCTCGCGACTCTTTCTCCCAAGATTCACTCCAAGCCTCCACCTCAATCTGATAATGTTCCAGGTGGTTCTTCAAGCTTAGAAAAGGATGACTGTGCAGAACTGTTAGAAAATACCTCCATTCATTTTCAACCCCTTATTACTGTCCCGCGTGATTACCTTGCTCGCTTACTATTCTGGTATTATTCTTTGCTCCTTACCTTCAATATATTGTTTGAATTTGTGCTTACTATAAGTTTAAGTTACAGAAATACCACACAATTCTTATGTATTTACATAGCTTACACCCAGATTTGATATTTATATTAATGATGATTTATATATATACCACTCAATGCCCAATGTATTTACATATTTAACACCTAAAGTTCATTTTTTATACATGCCACCTTAAGCATGCATGAAAAACAGAAAAAAAGTGTATTTCACATCCTAAAAGTTAACTAGTGGTATTTTTTATGTGATATGAAAGAACTGGGCAGTATAAATGAAAAAAAAGGAAATTTTAGGTATTAAATATGTAAATATAAAGGAATTGGGTGGAATGAATGTAAATACACATTATATTTATAACACTGAGTCAGAAACCTTTGCATGAAAAAGCATAGTGTTTCATTTTTTTAAAATTTAAGAATAGCGGTATTGTTAATGTGATGTTTTTGGGTGTTAGATATGTAAATACATGAAATTATGTCGTATAAATATATGATTGAACCTCTTTCTTTACAACTCTTTTCAGGTGCCTGTTGTTGGGTCATTATCTCAGATGTCTCGAGCATCGCCTTGAGTTAACTCAGCTTTTAACTATTGCTGGTGATGCCTAAACTATTTTCTATAATGATAATTAGAAACAATCGACCTTTGAAAATAGGTGTAATATATTGGGTTATGGATGCAATATTTATTTTGTTGTAGGAGTTTTCTTTCTAAAATCATTTGTAAAGTGCTGTTGAGCCTCACTTCCTATGTTGTAAATTGTATGGAACTATTTGATGTAGATTTGACTCATGAGCTTGTATTTGGAGATTAGTGTGTTTGGGGCAGTTTGTGCGTTTCAGGATAAACAGCTTATCCTGAAATGTGGCCCGCCGGTGACCATGGGGTTTAGTTTTAAAATAGGACCGCGTTTTCGGAGAAACGTAATCTGGGCCTACGTTTAGTATAAAAATAGAATTGTGTTTTCGGATAAACGGGCAAAACAAGCGATCCAAACGGTACTGCAGTGTTTTAAAAAACGCTCATACACTTATAAGCTGCCCTAAACGGGCCCAAGTTTATGAAATGCTAGATGCTATTGATAGAAGTAAAATTTACATACTTGTCAAACAATTCTCATGTATTTACATTTCTAATATCAAAAGAGTAAAGTGCCAAAATAGTATCTAGTTAATTATATGAGGTTGCTTTAGTCCTGAAGTTTATAGAAGTGTTAAGAAACAGTCCATAATTATTTTAAATTTGAGCCCTAATAGCCCTTCACGAGATCATTTCAGACCCGATTTAAAGAGTTTGAGTACTATTTTACATTTTTATAAACTCTTTGACTAAAATGACCTAATATAAATAGTCCGGACTATTTCAACACTTTACTCAATATCAAAACTTTAATATCAAATTTATAAGAGTTCGGTATTATTATAATGGAGAGATGTATTTTGTTTTAAAAAAAAAAGTAATTAATATAGACATTTTTTATGTGATATTAAAGATATATATGGTATGGATGTAAATATGCAAATATAGGTATTGGATATATAAATACATAAGAATTGTTTGATATTTATGTAAATACATGGCGGTCCGGTAAAAATTTAATTTGAATGAGTCTTAAATATATTTGAACTGACTGCAATTTAAAGAGTAATATGTTA
>JXCR01064112.1:63428-80906 GCA_002079205.1 Phalaenopsis hybrid cultivar | reverse complement strand
TATATATAATGTAATAATTCAAATGGGAGTAACGGGAGGCTTTGCTAGGGTTTCGCCTCGTGGCGAACCCTAGTCTCTTTTACATTATTTTCACGCTCGAAGAAGAAGGGGAGTTTGCTCCTCTGTTTCGTCGTCTTCGTTGAGCTTCGCCGAGGCTCCGTCTTCTGCTACCCGTGTCTTCTGCAGTTTCGACCCTTTCGCAGCTATTTTGTTTGTCTTCGTAGAGCTCGTCAAGCTTCGCCTGTTTCACGGCTTCGACTTTTGCGACTTTTCCTCGATCGTCTTCGGCTCGTCGTTTATGCTTTGCCCTTTGCTCGACTTGGCAGGGCTCGTTTTCTGCTTTGCCCCTTTCGGATTTCGCTCTTCCGTCCAGTGCAAATTCGCTGTTCTTTCGCCGTGTCTCCTTCTTGTGGTGATGGCTTCAAACAGATCGTATGCTATTGCTCATGCGGTAGTTCATGCCTCGGGTACTTTTAAATCTTGCTCTTTCCCTCTTTCGTTTAAGTTCGCGGAGGACATCAAGAAACCTGGTAGGAAGAATGAGAAGTTTGTCATCTTTTTTACAGAAGTTGTATGTAATCAACTCGCTTCCTCCTATCGTTTGAATTTGGTTGGGAAATTTATTTATGGCCATACCGAAATAAAGCTTATTCGTAAAAAAATTGAGCTTATGCATCTTGTTAGGGAGTGAAAAATTAGACTTCTAGATGGAAGACACATTTCTCATTCAACTTAATAATGAAGAAGATTACACATGATTATTTGCTAGAAGAGTAATATGGATTGATAATAGAACAATGAAGATTTTGAAATGGTCAGTGGATTTTGACCCACAGATGGAACCACCAATCATTCTGGTTTGGATTCGCCTCCCTGACCTGAAATTTCATTATTTTAATCAAAAGTTGTTATTCTCTATTGCCTCAGTTTATGGTAAACCACTCAAAACGGACATTCCTACTTTTAATATTTCCCGTCCATCTTAAGCCAAAGTACTCGTTGAATGGGACATCACTTCTACCGCTTCTGAGAAAATTTGGTTAAACACATAACACCATGGTTATTGGCAAAATGTTATGATTGAGTCTTTCCCTTCGTATTGTTTGAACTATCGTATGTTTAACCATTCCAGTTCTCAATGTCATCATCTACACCTAGCCTCAGACCAAAGAAGCAAAGTGTTCTACCAGAGGCATAGATTCTCCCTCCTCCTGATATGTTCCAAGTTATCGACAGTATTGATCATCAAAAAGATACCCCTGAAGATGTCACTATCCATATGTCAATCATTCAAGCTCCACACAATGTTATAGTTTCCCCATCTTTGGAACCTCCTTTCGTGGGGGCGGGAGACACATTTCAAATTTCACATGCCCTAGAACCTATCACTGATGATACGGGTGACAATATTGCTACTGCTTCTCTACCGCTTCATCAGGGCGAACAAGTTGTTATGTTACTCAAGCACACGAGGTCCATGATGTGCAACAACCTACATTTGTCTGACCAATTTTGGACTAATCCACCGATCAGATGAGTCAATCCTCGGATGAGAAATGACAGGTTTACACATCTAGAAGGAAGAAGAAGAATAGAGACCTATTTGAGCTCAGGAATCTGATGGATGATATTTTGGTTACTTCGGGTAATGGTACGCACCTCATCAATTTGCTAGCCGGCACCCTTCCGAGAACTCGAGTCGGAGGCAGGACTAAACTGAGTCATCCCTAGCTTTTTGCGCGCATTGATAGTTTTTGATTTTTTAGATCTTATATGTTTCTTTTCTTTTTTGGGTTTTCGTGTGTGTTATATCGTGTGGGTTGTTGCATTCTTTTAGGACCACACATACAACTTATTTGTACATTTTCCTCTTTAATATAATTGCTCTAGGGCTTTTTCAATACATATATATAGTTCATCAATAAATTAGGTCTTTTGGTTGACTAAGTGATGCAGACATAATTTTTTTCTATATTTTGTCCCATACATTCAAGATATTTTATGTTTTTTAGATTAAATTTTATTATTTAATCTGAATTATTTGTCTGCATTAACCTTGCTAACAACTTTGCATTTAGAAAATTTTTTAGCAGTTTGTTGGCATTTTACTAGCTATTTGTAATAGTTATATTTCTTCTGTTTATTAGGAAATTTTGAGTCATATAAGTTAGTTTATGGGATGACGAAAATTCTTATTTTAGATGTAAAGATTGTTGTTTTTCTTTAATTATTATGGGATTTTAATCTTTATTTGAGTGTGAGATTTGAAGTATCCCAACAGGGGTTATCTCCTTATACATTAGGCATATTTTTCATGGTTTTTTCTTTCTTTTTCTCATGCTCCTGCTACTTTTTCATTATTATTGTAAGTGAGATGGTGTAGATCAAATTCATTACAAATTGGAGTTTTATAGATTGTGTGAAGTTTCATATTTGTGGATGGATGTTATTATCTTTAATTCTAGTCACTAGTTTCTTGTTTAAGGTTAATATATATATATATATATNTAAGGTTAATATATATATATATATATATATATATAGATATAGATATAGATATAGAATCAAATTAGTTGAAGTCTTTTCCAGATAAAAAATTTTACATAGTTATTGCATTCTTGTCATAATTCTTGTTCTATTCTTCTTATGAGTATTGGACTTTACATTTTCTTATTTAGATTTGATATCATAACCTAAGATTGTGATAACGGAGTTAACCCAAATCATGACTAGACGACGAAATATTTTATTGTCAAATTCAAAATGTTACAACGATAACGCTCAACATTAAATAACACCAACAAGCAAGCTATCAGATGGAAAGGATGACTACTTGAGTAAGACTAAGCAACCTGAAATAAAATGGTAGAAAACGCATAAACACCTCTCTCAACTGGAGGACGGCTGACCCGGTTGGAAAGGAATGGACATGGTAGTACCGGAGGAAACCAGAGTGGTGTCTTGCTGCTAGCAAGGTGCCCGGCAGCGGGTCTGGAGTGAGTAGAGAGCAGTGGTGGCTGGCTAGAAGCTTGCTGGAAGCTGGTCGACGACGCTGGAGTGATGTGGGATGTTTGGCAGCCATCTTGGAATAGGTTAAAGAAGGTGCAGCTTGCTGGAAGGGAGCAGGGGAGTCGGGCAGCACTCCTAGGAGGAGTTGGAAGTGGTATGGTCTGTTGGCAGGGAGCCTGGAGGCAATCCTGGAAGGAGCTGGAGGGGGTGCGGCCTGCTGGCAGGGAGCAAGGGAGTTTGCCGACAATCTGGAAGCTTGCTGAGGATGGTGCGACCTACTGGAGGAGGACCAGGGAACATCTTGTGGCTACGAGGAGAGGGGTCGGTGGGCTGTGGAAGGGAACTGCTAGGATAAATATTTCTGCGGGGTCAAGCTACAGTCGGAGCGCCGCACGGATCTTTTGAGACAGTCACCACCTTGGGTGAGTTACTATCGGAGCACCTCCTCACCGTCGGATACAGCCAAACGCTTCAAATGCAACAACTTAAATCTAGAATCAACAAAAACTGGTTACCCTAGGCAAACACTACGTATATATAATGATCTTAGCAGTAAGAATACGAAGGGATTGAAATTTGGAAAGGAATAGAATTGTAAGGTGGTAGATAAGGTAGGCAATGGAATAGGAAGGAGAACTCTCTATGGAAAGAAGTGTAATAGGAAATGAGAGGGGGAAGAAGGAATTGGAAAGGCAAGGAATAAATTTGGAAGAAGAGAATTTGATAGGAAATCTGGAAAGGAAGGTGCACTAACTTCCGCCCCATATATAGTCTGGTTGGCCGATCCAGCAGGGAGGTTGGACCGGTTTCTTTCTGCACCACCCGGCCAAGGCACTATGCGTGTCAAGTTGTCTTTGTCTTCTATACTTTGAATGTGTGATTAAGATTAATTAACATAACAACAAAAATATTCAATTCAAACAAGATCAACTTAAAATGATTCTAAATGATTTAGAACCAAAATCTGGAGGTACGTATTGTATTACTACTACATGTTTGATTTTTTGGTTATATTGGATTGAATAGATCAAAAAGTTTTTGAGAGAGATACAATTTCTACTATCCAATAAGTTGAATTTTCTAAAAAAACTTAACATGATATGCCAATGAGCAAAACCTATGAGGATAAGATGAATATAAAACAAAAATTATATATATTTGCAATGCTTTTATAGAGATAAGTTGTATGATCGATTTAAATTCTTTAAAGAAGTTGATTAAATATGTTCAATTATTTTCTTAAGTTTAAACACTTTGCAGTAAAAAATAGTGGCCTGAAGTATATTGTGTTATCAATATGTACTTCATTGAAGTCATTTAACAATAAATTAAGAATGGTTTGAGATATTATTCTTCAAAAATAATAGACAAGGTCTACTACATTAGTTTTAGAGTTTAAGAAGTTATTACAATTATCATTCTGATGGAACTAATGCACCTTTATGTTTTATTCTCAAGGAATTATCTTCATCTCACTTACGACGTTTTTAAACCACACCATTGCTATTATCATGAATGATCAAATTTGATTCTATTAAGGAAACACCAATTCATAAATATTCTTAAAATGACGGATTCGATGATTTTTTTTTTTTTGTTATAAAATGATCTTATATTTGAATGTAATCTAAATTAATATATAAATATATCCTCAAAAATTGAATGAAATATTTATACTAAAGTTAATAAATCAATTAAATCTAATAATAGAGTTCTTGATGAATTATTTATCGAAGTCATGCCTTCATCTATTAATCAAATTAATATTCATTTTATTTTTGGTTCTTTATTTTTAGTTTATTAATTTATAAAATAACCTTATTTGGAAAAACAGTATGTATAAATTTAGTCATAAATTTATTAATGACCACTTCCTGTTAGGAAAAAATTCAAAAGTAAAAACTCCATATATCTTGTTGAATTCAAGAGTGCATGTCACTCATGATTATTCTTTAGGTTGCTTAGATTAGTATTGTTAAAGAGGTTGTTTGTTTATATGATATTCTCATCTTATATGAATAAGGCTTATATCTATAGTTTGTAATTCATTAAATAGAAAGCTCAAATTTTTTTCATACTTTACTTTTGGCTATTTATTTCCTATCCATTATCAACTATATAAGAATTACTTTGTTACTCTTACCTTTATTGTTAAGAGACAATATTTAAGATTGATTAATCTAAAGAGTGCTAAGGTACAAGATAATAATCCTAATCCTATACCACTCACTTTATATAGAGTTTATGAAAAATTCTTACACTGGTAGTTAGAACGGATAATATCTCGATATTACTATATGATAAAAGAATATATATAGAATATATATATATAGGTTAAATAATCGGCGTATTGAGAAGAAAGGATTCCATGAATGAAGAAGAAGAGAATATATATTGATTAAAAGAATAGAGTGTCAATATGATAAAAAAATATATGTAGAATATATATTGATTATTCAATCACTTTATGTAGAGTCAATGGATGAGGAAGAAAGAGAGAGCAACTTAAAGTAACTTCGATAATAGTCAAAATAATTTTGGGAAAAAATTTTTTATGCTTTTGGCAAGACTTTGCTAGAAACAAATAAAAACAATGATGATTCTTGAAAGTTGAAAATTTAGCTCAAAACTTCTGGATTGAATGTGTTTTTGAGCCAAGATTGGATCACCTCAAGACTGAATCATTTCACATTCCAAGGATTCATAAATTCGAGGAAAATTGTCATACAAACCACTTAATTCCTATGTATTTACATATCTAACACTTAAACTCGGTTTTTTACGTATATGTCCCCTTATCTATGAGTGAGGTATATTTCGTTTTTTTAAAGTAAAAAATGTGATATTTTTATGTGATATGAAAGAGTTGGGCTCTATAAATGTAAGAACTAGAATTTACATGTTAGATATATAAATACATGGGAATTGGGTGTTATGTATGTAAATGCCCCTAGATCCAATCCCAACTACTTATAATATTTCTAATGATGGTGCTGATACGATGATAATCCCGAAGTAACTCCAGCGAAGCTTCCTCCTTTCGATCCCTTCCAACCGTTTCTTTTTGCAGGTGCTCGAGCTATCTGAGCCGACTCACTCCGAGGTGCAAGAGATCATCAACTCGGTAGCTCACGGTCTTCTCGCGACTCTTTCTCCCAAGATTCACTCCAAGCCTCCACCTCAATCTGATAATGTTCCAGGTGGTTCTTCAAGCTTAGAAAAGGATGACTGTGCAGAACTGTTAGAAAATACCTCCATTCATTTTCAACCCCTTATTACTGTCCCGCGTGATTACCTTGCTCGCTTACTATTCTGGTATTATTCTTTGCTCCTTACCTTCAATATATTGTTTGAATTTGTGCTTACTATAAGTTTAAGTTACAGAAATACCACACAATTCTTATGTATTTACATAGCTTACACCCAGATTTGATATTTATATTAATGATGATTTATATATATACCACTCAATGCCCTATGTATTTACATATCTAACGCCTAAAGTTCAATTTTTATACATGCCACCTTAACCATGCATGAAAAACAGAAAAATAAGTGTATTTCACATCCTAAAAATTAAACTAGTGGTATTTTTTATGTGATATGAAAGAACTGGACAGTATAAATGAAAAAAAAGGGAAATTTTATGTATTAAATATGTAAATATAAAGGAATTGGGTGGAATGAATGTAAATACACATTATATTTATAACACTGAGTCATAAACCTTTGCATGAAGAAGTATAGTGTTTCATTTTTTGAAATTTTAAGAACAGTGGTATTGTTAATGTGATGTTAGAGATTGGAGTGCTATACATGTGAATATGAAAGTTTGGGTGTTAGATATGTAAATACATGAAATTATGTGGTATAAATATGATTGAACCTCTTTCTTTACAACTCTTTTCAGGTGCCTGTTATTGGGTCATTATCTCAGAGGTCTCGAGCATCGCCTTGAGTTAACTCAGCTTTTAACAATTGCTGGTGATGCCTAAACTATTTTCTATAATGATAATTAGAAACAATCTACCTTTGAAAATAGGTGTAATATATTGGTTATGGATGCAATATTTATTTTGTTGTAGGAGTTTTCTTTCTAAAATCATTTGTAAAGTGTTGTTGAGCCTCACTTCCTATGCTGTAAATTGTATGGAACTATTTGATGTAGATTTGACTCATGAGTTTGTATTTGGAGATTTGGTGCAGCTTGTGTGTTTCCCGCGGGTGACCGTGGGGTTTAGTGTAAAAATAGAACCGCGTTTTTGGACAAACGTTATTTGGGTCTGCGTTTAGTGTAAAAATAGAATCGTGTTTTCGGATAAACGGGCAAAACGCGCGATCCAAACGATACCGCAGCGTTTTCAAAAACGCCCCTACACTTATAAGCTGCCCCAAACGGGCCCAAGTTTATGAAATGCTAGATGCGATTGATAGAAGGAAAATTTACATACTTATCAAACAATTCTCATATATTTACATTTCTAATATCAAAAGAGTAAAGTGACAAAATAGTATCTAATTAATTATATGAGGTTGTTTTAGTCCTGGAGTTTATAGATGTGTTAAAATAATCCATAATTATTTTAAATTTGAGCCCTAATAGCCCTCCACAAGGATCATTTAAGCTCCGATTTAAAGAGTTTTGAGTACTATTTTGACATTTTTATAAACTTTTGGACTAAAATGACCTAATATAAATAGTCGGGACTATTTCAACACTTTACTCAATATCAAAACTTTAATATCAAATTTATAAGAGTCTGGTATTGTTATAATGGAGAGATGTATTTTGTTTTAAAAAAAGTAATTAATATAGACATTTTTTATGTGATATTAAAGATATGTGGTATGGATTTAAATATGCAAATCTAGGTATTGGATATATAAATACATAAGAATTGTTTGATATTTATGTAAATACATGGTGGTCCGGTAAAAAATTAATTTGAACGAGTCTTAGTGCCCGTTTGGGGCAGCTTATTTAGGTGAGACGGCTGGTGTTTGTTTAAAGCGATCGGCCCAGCGTTTTTAAAACGACGATAATCGCGTAATTAATTTCCTTCTACACATCACACGCGAGGCTCCTCTTGCGTTTGGCGTTTGTTAGGGTTCTAATTCCTCCTGTGCCCCTGCGATATCTCTCTCGCGCTCTCCCTCGCCATCTCCTTTCTCGATATTCTCCTTCGTAAACATCGATTCTTCGGGTGAGATCTATATGCTGCAATGTTTTCTGGTTGGTTTTTTACTGGTTCGATCTTCTCTGGTTGGTTTTATGTCGTTCGATTCGATTATCTTTACTTTTTTTTGCAAAAATTGGTTTTTTTTAGGGTTGTCTTTAGGATGTTTTGTTGGATTATTTGGGAATGCGTTGATGGAAATGGATCTTAGGTTTTTCTTGAGTTTTTTCTGTGATTTTTTTTAGGGTTTTCTTGAGAAAGGCAAATGAGTAATGGGGGAAACTTTGGTTCGAAATGAAATTTTGGTTCGCTATGTGGGAAACTTTGTTCTTCCCGTTCCCGTTCCTTTATGCAAAATTTTGTTTCGAAAAGTGAGAACTCAGCTAGTTTGATTTGTTGTTGTCCGAACTGTTGGAATATGTTTTAATGCGTCCCTTTTATATTGTTCTTCAAGGAACGTGCTTCAATGAATGTGTTTCAAAACATTCTCTGTTATATTGTTCTCAATTACTTCTTAGCATTCCCTGTTATACTGTTGGAATTGTTTGATAAGCCTTTTATGTTGTACTTCGATGGAATTCCCTGTTACAAAAAGTGGGAACTCAGCAGTTCGAATTGCTGGAATTTTTTAGCTCCACCTGTTATATTGTTTAGCTCCATATGTATATTGTGTTTGATTGCAATGTTGCTCAATTATGAGGTTTAGGTGCACCTGTTTAGCTGCACCTGTTATATAGAATGTTGTTCCTGTTATAACTTGGAATTGTTTAGCTGCACATGTTATATATAAAGTTGCTCAGTTATGGGGTTTAGGGGCATTTGTTTGTATGTGCAAGTACTGATCCACTCTTTAGAGGCTTTTAGGGGCATTAGTTAGATGAACAGGTGCAACTAAACAATGAATTTCATCGGGTCTCTTTAGGGGCATTTGTTTAAAGTTGCACCTGTTATATAGAATGTTGCTCCTTCAATGTCGAGGCTAGAGAGGAGATACAATGCTAATATGTTATATTGGTCTTTAAAGATTTGGTTATTATATTTTGGCATTTCCTATTAAAGGAGATACAATGCTCATATGTGAAAGTTTATGTCTTTTGACATTTTTCGGCATTTCCTACTATTTCTGATAAAAATATGCAATGCTTATATTTTAGAGCTTCTATGGAAGCTGCTTCCATTCAAATTGGGTTCCACGACATATATGAAAAGTTTTATATCAAATTTGATGTGTATATATTGCTTTATTTTTACACTATTTGTATCAAATATAAAATGTCTATCGAGAAGCATTGTTATGTATATGAAAAACATAACTATGTAACCTTACACAATTTCATAATAAAACATATTCGATGTCTTACTGTGGATGTAGGTCTTTGACCGAACCACATAATTCATTTGTGTCATTATTTTTTTATTTTTTCTTCTGTGAGCGAAGTTTTTATTTTTCTTCTGTGAGGTTTACCTATTACTTCAGTTGGATCTGTTGTGGATGTATGCTCAATTTGTGGATGTAGGTTAAATTTTTTAAATATATATATGTGTTTCTTCTCTTGTTGGTGCATTTCGCTAATTTTTTTTATGCATGTTTAGTTACAAAATGAATTTCTTTACACAATATGTAATTCTTCATATAGTACCACAATGTCTAAGACAAGTGAAGGTGATCCCTCAGCGATGTGGGATACGGAGGTTAACAATTATTTTTTGCAACCTCTGCATTATCGAGATTGAGATCGGGAATAGACTAACCACCTATTTCAACAAGGAATGTTCGCAAAACATATCTAAAAGGTTTAAAGAACTGACTGGAAGGGATTATGACAGACTGAAGTTTAAAAATAAATGAGATCAATTGAAAAAGGAGTGGAAAATTTGGAATGAGCTGAAACGTGGATCCACGGGGTTGGGCTAGGATTTAATCAAACAGATAATTGATGCTCCTGAGGAATGGTGGGCCGAGAAATTAGAGGTAAAATTGTTATTATTTTTTTGTTACTTACAAATATTTTCATTTTAAACAATTATCCTCCTCAACCCTAAATCCTTATTTTAATGTTACAGGCAATGTTGAAAATAAAAAAATACAAGCAGAGCGGGATTGACCCTGATCTTGAAGATAAAATTGACATTATGTTCAAGGGGGTAGTGGCAACGGGAAAGCAAGCATTTAGCCCGTGTGAAACATGTTTGCAGGAATACCCGATGATTTTCCACCATAGTCGGTAGAAGTTGACGAAGAAATACACAGCGCTAACCAAAGGGAGATGGGGGAATTAAGCTCACAGATGAAGAGGCCAAGGCTAGGAAAAAGAAAGAAACAAAATGATACTTTTGTCAAAAATTCATTTGACATACTCATAGATGCTTTTGGAGCACCACCGCCTGCTCCACTACCTGACAACACTATCTTCGATTGTCTTTGCACTTTGAAAAACATCCCTGGAGTTGTAGCGGATAAGCACTTTCATGCAATATGTATGAAAAAACTCGAGGATCCAACACGTAAGCACATATTTATGACGATGGAACCTGAGTTGCGAGTTGAATATTTACGTGTTATTGTAAATGATTGAGTTCTTAGAATTGTGTTGTGTAATCTACAAAGTTATGAACTCATCTGTTATTTGGAGCTGTGTTTATTTTTTAAAATATACTTTTAATTGATTCTTGAATGCATGTTAGCAGAGCTTTTATTTAATTTAAAATATACTTTAACTAGCTGAGTGTTCTCATTATTTATTTATTTCGTTGTATTGGTTAATAATTGATGAAATAACTGAGATCTTTCTTTCTTTAGGATGAATCCACAACATGAACGTCATAAGAGAATGACATGGGCTACAACTATTGTCATATTATTATTGAAGTATTACCGATCAAGCAATGCTCGTATACCCCGAATGACCTCCAGTTTTGTTGGGGATAAATGGGTCGGCGAAATGCTTTCTGGACATCCTATTAGGTTTAGTAACATATTTCGAATAATAGTACTGATCTTTATGGATCTCTTGCACGAGTTATCCCTCAATCACAGACTCAAAGGTTCCTCGAGAACGACGAGAAGGGAGGTATTGGCTATAACACTATATATTCTGTCATAAAATGAATCAATTAGGGGTTCTATTGAGAGATTTCAGCATTCATCAGAGACAATAAGTCGCTCTTTTTCCAAAGGCATATAGGCATTTGTTAGCTTATCCTCTAAAATTATCAGGCCAGAGGATCCATCATTTGCTAATACTCCATGACAAATCACAGTCGATCCCCGTTACATGCCGTACTTTAAGGTAACCATTCTTTTATATACTTTCATAACAACATATAAATATTTTCTAACATTGTAAAACAGAACTGCATATGTGCAATTGACGGTACTCACATTGATGTCGGAATACCCAGCCAGGACAAGGTGGCTTACATTGGTCGAAGTGGTTCGACTACTCAAAATGTCATGGCGGTATGTGACTTCAACATGTGTTTCACATATGTTATGGCGGGCTGGGAAGGGAGTGCCCATGATAGTCAAATTTTCGCTTATGCTACGAGAAATAGATCGCAGGGATACCCTATACACGATAGTCGAATTTTCGCTCCGCCTCCAGGTATGTATTGAAGTTTAAAATTCCAAGTTATAGGTATTTATTGCAAATAACAATAACTTTCATAAAAGGAAAATACTATTTGGTTGATGCTGGATACCTATGTAGAGGGGCTATCTCAAACCATATCCAGACACTAGGTATCATATTCCTGATTTTGAGCGAGCAAGTGACACTATTCATGGTAGGAAATAAATGTTTAACAAATGCCACTTCTCTTTACGTGGGGTAATTGAAAGAATGTTTAGTGTGTGAAAGAAGAAATGAGTCATCCTACGTGATATGCTGTCATATTCATTTCAGAAGCAGGTGCATATTGTGGTGGCAATAATGACACTTCATAACTTTATACGACGACACCCTTTACGTTTAGATACAGACTTTAGTATGAATGATAACGAAGAGCTGACAGTCTATGAAGAACCATCAGAAATCATGATTGGGCCTTCAATTCCTGAGGATGAGAATGAATTTAATGAGTTTGTAGTTCATGACGCGGAGGGTGTGGCTGAGATGACTTCTTTGAGGGAGTCTATAGCAGATGTTATATATGACAGCTAATCCAACAAGTCCTTTTCTTCGTATATATGTAGATTAATTTTTATGTGTGTTTTATTTTGTTGGGATAAGTACTGACACTCTTTTTTTTGTTTTTTTTTGCAGTTATACAAACATGACTTCTAGGATATCAGTTACAGACAGAGGTATTTTGTGTTATTATGGACGTCAGTCTCATAGCTTTGGGAGGCAGTTCTACGGTTGTGCCAAGGGTGTTTCTGCTCGTTGTGGCTTCTTCTGGTGGGCTGACAGTCCCACATATTACACTGTCAGCAGTCATGGGAATCTGATGTTTTCCCAGGTTGATAGTGCGATGAGGACAGAAGTAGTCAGAGTTTGAAATTAAATATTTTAATATTTCTAATTGTAGTTGTACTTGTCTTTGTACTTTTTTTACTTCTTCTGGTACTCACGAGAGTGTGAGGACTGTATCTCATCTTTTGGAACTGATCCGTGATGATTGTATGCTTCTGCACTATATGCTTCTGTACTACCAATAAGCTATTCTGAATAAGCTGCCACAAACAGTTTTATCAGACATTGGCAGAAATGTCATTTAACCACCAATAAGCTAATCTGAATAAGTTGCCCCAAACAGCAAGCCAGATAATTCTGATAATTTGCAGATTATCAGATTATCAGAATAATGTGCTTATCAGCAGATTATAAATAATTAACAGTTGTTCCAAACAGACCCTTAATTTTATTTGAAATGACTGCAATTTAAAGAGTAATATGTTAGTGCATAACATGCATGTGTGGTGAATGGATGTATATATATATATATATATATATATATATATATATATATATATATATATATATATATATAAAAAGCACTAAAATCTGTAATAACAGTTTAAAACATCATCATCACAAAATTTTTAAAAGTTAATTACATATAAATACTACAAGTTGAATAAGTGCATTAAGTTATTTGTCTAGCTAAACATATCTTATTTTGCCTGAGCTCTGGACAACACTAATCAAATAACTTTTGCATAATTTTAGCCACATTAATCAAAGTCAATTGAAACTGATTTGCAAAACAATGCATATAATGAGCTGAACAATTATCATTTATGTTCCAAGTCTTTAATTCATTGAACTCACCACATGATGCTTAATTCGTGATTTACGAAAATAGCTTCTATTACTTTTGTAACTATTCGAGCATAAGTTTCATAAACATATAATATCCCAATAAAATGCTAAATATTATTTATCAAATAAAGTATTTACACATCTAATATCTAATCTTCAATTTTATACATATGACACCTTATCTACATATGAAAATGTATCTCACTCTTTTAAAGTTAAAATGATGGTATTATTCATGTGATATAAAATATTTGGTTGGTATAATTGCCAAATGTAAAATTTAAATGTTAGATATGCAAATACATAGGAATTGGGTAGTATGTATGTAAATGTCAAACAAAAAAAAATGTTGTATTGTATGCAACTAAAGAAAGCAAAGGGGGCATTTACATACATGCTGCCCAATTCATATGTGTTTGCATGACTAACATCCAAACTTTAATATATATTGTTAATCTTGATTTGTCTGTGAATCACACCCCAATGGTTAGTATAAGAAATGAAAGAAATAGGAAAAAATTTGCGTGCACCGCGATGCACCAATCGCGACATTTTTTTTTCTCAACCACGATTGGTGCATTGCGGTCGTTCTGCATCCTGGCAACGTACGAATTTTTTTTTTCAAGGAATAGAGAGGCATGTAAGGAAATGAAGAGTGAAATGTATTGTCTATCAACAGAAAATGATCTTCCTATTTATATTGGAAAAGGTATAATAGGTGATATTACATTTTTGTTACTTCTCTAAGGGATTCATTATAGATATTTTAGGTGTTTTACATGTGCACCCTTATTACTCGGATGTCTTATATTTGGGTTGGTTGGGCTATCATGACTTTGGCTCGATAATGCCAACGCAGCCAGTCAATTGGATATCAACTTTGATTGAAAATACTAACTTTTTCAGCTAGACTTTGACAATCGATTGATCTAGTCTGACTGTTGACCCTCAATTTCTAGATGAGGACTTCCTACTGATAGAACAAGAGTAGGTTATTGAGTAGTGGTGGATCACCGTAACTCGATATACATTTCATTCATTGACGAGAGAGGTCCTCCGAGACGATTGTAAAACCTTGTTATATGACTAACTTTTGATCCCGTATATGGAACCACGAGGGCATCCTTGAGACATCTAGTGATGGCAAGAAAACAGACTATCCTTGAGTTGGATCTATTGAAAAGTAGGTTGATAACTTTGCTAGTTTTTCTTGTGGTGGTTAGCCTAGGTGTTGATCTGTCGGTTCAAGTCCGATCAATCTGAGCATAAATCATTCTTTTTGTACTTCTCACAGCTAAATTGACCATCATCACTTACACGAATGACTGCATACAATCAAACAAGTGGGGCTTGGTCTTCTGTTGGTGAACCCCCCACCCAAAAAATTTATATCTACTTATCTCACACAAAAACTTTCATTATTACAAATATCATATGAAAAATAACGCTCATTATCATATTTTAATAGTTAAATTTATAGGTAAAGTTTTATGTGTGTAGAAATGAAACTTTAACTGTGAGATATGTAAGTCCATAAGAATCGAGCATCATGTATGTAATTTTTCCTAAAAAATATTGTCATTTTAAGTTAAAAAAAAGTAAAATGTAATTTTTTTTTTTATGTGGTAAATACATAAAAGAACTGAGTGGCATGTAGTTTTTCCTAAAAATAGAAGCCCAACAAAGCCTTTGTTGAGCTTAGGGTTTCCACCGCCGAAACATCCGCGCTCCCTGATCGATCATGCCCATAAATCGCTAATGCGGATGGGTTCCCCTTCTTCCAAATTACGAATGCTCTCTTCTCGCAATTGAAGCATTCTCAGTGCATAGCAACGAAGACAGCAAATTCGCATCGCTACTCGGCTCGCCATTGTCCAAATCCTGTAATTCACTCCTCACTTTGCTCTCGGCATCATCACTCGTCATCATGTGTTTCTCTTTGATGATTATCTCATTTTCTGCAATGTTCCGAGCAAAGGGTGAATATCGGTAATGGCGATGTCAAAATATTTTCTATGAAGAAGCTTTTGCTCAGTGTGACTATATGCTACATCATAATGGCAGTTTTTTTTTGCTTTTTTTAATCAAATTTTTAGGTGTAGATTATTGCATTTATGAGTTTTTCTTTGATTGAATGGATAATTTGGTTTGTTTGGTGTTTGAATAGTATTTTTTTTTCTCTTTTGGTTTTCTGTCGTTGGAGGGAGGAGAGATTTTTAGGTGATTTATGGGCCTGCATGTTGGCCATGAAGCGACCAATTTACCAATCAATTTCCTGTATCTCGAAAATGTTTATGTTCTATTGGATTGTTCATCTGTTACTAATATATATTGTAATGTAAGACTTGTTACAGCCAAATGTGGTTAGTATAGTGCGCCATATGCTGTACCATGCTCGTGCTTCGTATATTGGAGGGTGGCTTTTAAGTTAATTTTAAGATATGAGGGAGACATTTCTTGGATTGAGGAAGGAACCATTTAGAACTTTTGTTTTATAATTTACTTCTTTGTAATTCCTTATTTTGTAATTGATATGATTGATTGGAAGAAAATATGGTCTTTTTGAAATTTTTTTATACGCCCTTTTGAGATATAGCATATTTCAGGCTTTTTGTGGAACTCTAGAATCACTTTGCAGATATTATTTGGGCTTAATTTTGCATCAAATTGGTTAATTTCCGTAATCTGTTGATTTTAAAGCAGTTATGGAATTTTTTTGACAAGATGGATGATACAATAAATATGTTTTTGTTGGGTGATTGAATTGCTCTGTAGTAGCTATTTTTTAGTATGATAAATAATACGTGTAACTATTTTTTTGTTCTTAATTATATTTAAAAAATTTCGAACTATGTATTATTATTCTCGCTCTCAAAAGTTATAATAATGTTGTGTTGGTTTAGATTGCATGGATGATGATGCTTGGCTCTTTTTGTTAGCCTAATTTGTGAATAGAGCCCTAGTCTCTTTGCTAAACATTTTGATGTACATTTAAAAGTTTGTCAAAAGACACCATAAAAATGAATAGTTTACATACCAACCCTCTTATTATATTCAATAATTAATTTTCTCAACCTTCTCATTGAATTACATATCATGTTGACTCTTAACTCACCAGCTCTGTAGGTTTTATGCATCATTTTTTTTTATCAATTTATTTCTTGTGTTTCTCATTAATGAAGCTCAGAGAATCGACTTTAGTGTCCCTTATCTTCATCTCAATTGTATGGATTTCATCTTATTCATCTCCTTTCTAAGTGAAACCTTTGAAAATCTACATATCTACTCATATCATGTCTAGATACAAAGCCCTTTACTTATTTTTTCTCTTCTTCCAGGAAAAGAATGTGAATTTAACCTCAAACTCAAAGATTGCTAGTTCAGGCAAGCAATAAAAGTAGTTTCCGTCATTTTTGGATTAACTTTGGTATTAATCACAACAAAATAATAATTTTATTGTTGAAAGTACAAGGGTTTACAAACAAAACACTTGAAAATAGAAAAACAACGATATGACACAAAACAAGGGCGTAGATGGGGTGGTGGTGCTGTGGTTGGAGGGGTTGGACCGGGCGAGAGAGGAAGGTTGGCTGCTAGGTAGTAGTAAAGAGGAAGGTGGGCTGGTGGTTTGGAGTTGCAACAGGGACGAGGAGGGCTTTAAGGAGGTGTGGGTTTGGGAGTGTTGGAGGGGGCTGATGATAATATCTGATAAGATTGGGGAATGTTTGCCGTGAATGCAGGGGCTGGGGTAAGGCTATCAGTGGGGAAGCGAGGAGATTGGGTGCTTAGTGACAACTAGAGAAGGGGGAATAGGCTGGTTGTAGGATCTTGAGAAGGATGGGAGTGCAGGGGGGCCGGTGGGAAGCCGGAGAGGTGTATGGAGGAATGCAACAACAACAGGGAGGCTGCAAGAGCAACGATAGCAAGCAGGAAATGATTGATCTACATGTGTGTGTGTGTGTGTGTGTGTGTGTGTGTGTGTGTGTTGGCCTGATAACACATGGTGCGGGCTTCTCACCATAGGGCCT